>CM065669.1:12320049-12355702 GCA_033220385.1 Triplophysa yarkandensis | reverse complement strand
AAGTCCAATAAAACACTTTTATGATCTTTATATGTAAACATTCGCCTTATGGAATACAAACTCCCAAACAAACGTTTTTTCTTTTGTGAGTTGCGTGTATCCCCTTAACAAATATTTATATATAAACCCCACTGAAATGTATTAAATAAAGTATTAGCAAGTAAATATTATAAATACACAAAATCTGCATATAATTTTTGGCGGCAGAAGGCATAAAATAAAACCTTGACTAAAATATGTCTGCATCATATCAAATAGCATTTAGTTTAAATTTTAACTAAATGAACCAAGTGAAAGAAAGAGTAACTAATAACAACGACGTATAACAGATTAAAACATTTATATTAAACAATAATATGCAACATAACAATGCTGTAAAACAAGTTTTATCATTTTTTTATTTTCATATTGTTTTCTTGTTAACAACCATTTCTGCTGCCTATACCAACAATGGAAATAAGCGCAGTGATTACAGTATACAGATTATACATATATGCGAGAGTGTTGCTATAACATATAGTAGTAGAACTGTTATGCTGACCAGCAAAGTTTGATGTTTGATGGCATAGACTCTTGTGATGATGCTTGACCTAAGAGGTGTGAATTTTCAGAAGAGTTGTCGTCTGATGCACCCTGTCTGGATAACCCTGTTACATAAACACATACGTCATGAAACAACCAATCATCTAAACGCTTCTTCAATCATATAGACATGAAGCATCAGTTACCGTTATCTTGTGAAGAAGTATTCTGTTGACCTTCATCAGCACCTGTTGAACAAACAGGTCTCAGTACATTTGCGAAACATTACTCTGTCTGATTCAGTCTGATTACAACTGTGCGATGTAACAATATCTGACAACATTTTTGTATTTTCTTGCTGTTTGTCTTCGTGATTTAGTGCTATTACCTGTGCACTTTAAAAATAACAAAAAAGGGTTATGCCTTTAAAGTTTCAATTGTCCTGTCAAAATGTTTTCTTATTATATGTGTTGAGTTTTTTACCATTGCCTTGTGCAACATTATAAGCAACTGCATTTTGACCTCCACAAGCAGCTGTTAAACACACAAACAGACAGACAGGAGTCAGGTTTTTGCAGCATGATTATATATATTAACATTGAGTCTATAGCAGACACTAACTGTTTCGACATGGCCACTTCTTTTTCCTCCAGCGATAGACCAGACAAGCAATAAAAAGAAGAACAGGAATACAAAGAAAGCCAAGAAAACGAAGATCATTTTTATTCTGTTTATCTGTATTGAAAAAACAGAAAACTGTTGTTAAAGAAAATTATTTAAAAGTTAGACTAAACAGGAGCAAGAAATATTGATAATATAAATTATATTATATTATATTAAACTATATTACTTTATATTATATAATATTATATTATATTATATTATATAGAATATTTCATGGTCAGATACAAATTTGAGCAAGAAAGATCATCTTAAACACATATGAACATGAAGTGTTGTGATACCTTTACACAGTTCAGTCACGTTGAGTTGTGTAGTTTTATTGGTAAAGAAGTTGTTCACCACACATGTGTATGTGTTATTATCTTTATATTCCACCTCCAGACACAGAAAGTTGCTGATGTTGAGATCTGACACGATGATGCTGGAGTTTAATCTGCTTCCGTTATACCACGAGAGAGTAACATCTGTCTTATTCACCGAACACATCACAACACATTTAGATTTGTCTGAAGCTGCAGAACATTGTGTTGAGTTATTGGAGACGACAGGAATGGGAAGAGAATCTGAAAAACACAAGGAATCATTTAATAATCATTATTAAATAATAACACATTAAACTTTAAGAACTCACCATAGACAGTGACATTAAATCGTGTACATCCTAGATGTGATCCATTTGTGATCTTTATATAATAAATCCCAGAGTGAATTTTACTGATGTTAGTGATGGATAGAGATCCAGTCTGACTGTCCAACTGTAGTTTGTTAGTAAATCTTTTATCTTTACAGTCATAGTATGCTGTTATGTTTTCATAGACCTTAGCAACGAGAGTACGTTGGAAAAGCCACATGATGAGATCCTCATACCGGACTTCAGTGAGATTTGTGAGTATAGTTACAAAATCCTCTTCACTCACTGACAAAATTGTTGGTATCTCTTCTTCAGAACACAAAACAGATGAAATTCAAGAAAAATTTTTAGATCTGAAATATAATAACAGTTAGATATTAGGAAGACAGATAACATACAGACCTGAGCATGACTGACAAGAATAACCAATGTTGAGATGTGATGTCTGATTGAAGCCTGATCTGGACACCACACATCTGTAGTTACTTTTATCATGATCTTTCACTTCTAGATACAGTCTTGAGTTGAGATCAGAAACGGTGAGACTCGAGATTGAAATATTTTCTTTATACCAGGAGAGCTGAGCTTGTGTCGCATTCGACACCGAACACACGACAAGACATGTCTGCTTTAAAACTTCTTTGCATGCTGGATAATCTCTGGAAATTTTAGGAGCTGGGATCTGGAAACCATCAAATTAATTATTAATTACACAAAAACAGTCAGAAACAGTAACAGGAAGTTAGCTGGAATATTCTCAGTATTACATAGGGAATGTAAACTTCATCCATCACCATCTTTACTTCATCACAAGACACATCTGAAACACAAAGAGATCAATAAATTGTAGAAATAACCTAGAAATAATCATAATCATTTTAAGCAGTTAAGAGGCAGTAAAAATATGTAATTTAATGTTTTAATGAATGATTACAAAAACAAATTGTACAACCTAAGGTCTGTAGCAGACAGAGGAAAACCACAAGGGACCAATCCATATTCTTCATTTGGAACGTCTTCACCTAGACCAAACAAACAAACAAACAAACAAACAAACAAACAAACAAACAAACAAACAAACAAACAAACAAACAAACAAAAAACAAACAAATAAACAAACAACCCCACCAAATAAACAAACTGACAAACAAACAAACAAACAAATAAACAAACAAACAAACAAACAAACAAAGACTGAAATGTTTATTTATAAATCTTTTAAAAATGATCTGTATAACAATATTCATAGTTTTATACAGCCGCAGAAACAAAACAAAAAGCATTTCTGATTGATCTTTTATTAATTAGTAACATTTAATTTTTACACTATTATATAATTCTTTGTTTAAAGTTTGTCCTATTTGATCTCAGTTTTTGCATCATTGCTAGCAGCTTAGTTCCTTTATTTCTGGAAAAATGACAAACGTACATAAATGTGTTTAATAAGCATTTTTGCACGGGTTGTGGGAATTCCAGTCAAGTGTTTAAATTGAAACAGAAACAAACTTCAGTGTCGAAAATAGAGAAGAATGCATAAAAAGATCTTAAAACTCACATAAAATATTTGTACTGTGTGCTGTTTAAACATAAATATGATTTTTTTTTCAAGAAATGCATTTTTCACAGAATTAAACAAAAATTATAATTTTACTGAAGAGCAAATTACAAAAATTACCAATAACAATCTATTAAACCTGTCACTTGTTTTCACATTCTTACCTTATTTTTTATCCTGCGTTTCCTTCAGATGGTCTGTCACTCGAAATTGATATTAGGTAGATGATTTTCTAATATATTCATTCATTCATTTAGAGATAATCCAGACCCTTTATTGATTTGATTTCTTCAGTTTCACAAGGACTTTCTAATGCTCAGGTTAATGGGAGTGTCTAACGCTGGGGGCGTGTCCAAGATCTCTGCTCAGAGTTTTTAGATAGCCCTCCCCCATTTTCATAAAATGCATTAATGATTACAATTATAACTATTATAATTTGAATTATTTGCATTGGGTCTCAAGTCAAAGAAGAATCCCAGTCTGAGG
The DNA here is from genome assembly GCA_033220385.1 of Triplophysa yarkandensis. Taxonomy (NCBI): domain Eukaryota; kingdom Metazoa; phylum Chordata; class Actinopteri; order Cypriniformes; family Nemacheilidae; genus Triplophysa; species Triplophysa yarkandensis. The sequence goes on along the minus strand of CM065669.1, from coordinate 12,351,824 downwards.
TTTGTTTTGTGTTGGGAATCCAATCGCTTGTATGTCTTTCCCGTGACGCAGAATCTTGTCAATGAAACTGAAAAGAATTCATTGTTTGTCCGTTCTGATCTATGGTCATGACGGGTGGAGCTGTGAGTTTGGGGGTGTTGATCTCATGTAAAGAGACTCTTGTCTTCTGAAAGGCCTTCAGAAGATAGTTCATGACATCACCCTGGGATGTGAAGACCCATCGATTAAAGCTTTTCACGTGTGTCACATTAGTCCCAGATGTTATATATTTTTTATACATTTGCAGATATAATATAAAATGATGGTTAATTCTTATATATAAAAGCCTTAATATGGTATAATAAAATAAAATCACCTTTACCATAAGAAGCAATGCAACCCACTATTTTAACCCACATCAAATGACTGATAAACATGTGTCTAAAATTGTGTTTTTATATTTAGAAATGTGTGGGTCTCATGAAAAACACACAACCAAATATAACAAACAGAAAAACACATTAGATTAGATTACATTCAACTTTATTGTGACTGCACATGTAAGTTAAAGGCAACGAAATGCAGTAGTATTGTGCAGTATTATTATACATATTATACAAAGGTATTATGTTGTGCATTATTTTGCAAGTTTACAGTTTTCAGCAGAAGATGTCACCAGCGAGATGAGTTTCGTCTTTATTTTAAAGTCAAGTTTCTTTTGTTTATTATTCGTTTTAACATCAAGCTAATACGACAAAATAAGAAAATAAACATAAAATATCCTCGAAAGATAATAATACTCATATAGTGAATAATAACAATAAAACAATAAAAAAACTACACCACAAATAAAAATCTTGTTCTCATCTTGATTAAAAATGCACACTTTATTATTAGTCATTAAAAGTTTTTTTTTTTGACAAGCTCAAATCCTTTACAGCTGTGTGAGAACACATATTCTCAATTTGAAAATATAAATAAGATCTTTATTAAAATAGATGCTCGGTATACTCAGCATACATTCTCTGGCATTTCTTCTGGAAACCGCACTAGTCTTCTCATGATTTTAAGGAAACCAAACACGCATCACTTACTAATGGTGGTATCCTGAAAAAAATAAAATAATACAATAATATAGAAGGAGAAGATAAGTATGTGGAGACAGATGTTCATCTGAAAGTAAACTTCTGTATGTGTATTGACTTGAGCTAAATATCTAAATCTTCAAAATATCTAAATCTTCAAAATATCTAAACCTTTTGATCAAAAATACTTGCCTTCTCTTTTTCCGGCAGTAAAACACACACATGATCAGAACAATCAGCATCACACAACCAGGAATTATCAGCCAAACATTCATGTAAGGTGATCCTGTAATTTATAAAGATAAAGTTCCATTTGAATCTAATACAGATTATGATATTTTTATGGTGAGCACATAGCGTATTTTTAGAGTAAGACTCATAAAAGACAGTTTTTAAAAAATAATAATTATTGGTGTCTTACCTGAACACTTGTGACAGACATCTGTGATGTGTAGATGTTGTGTTTGGTTTGTGATGGGATTGTTCACCACACATGTGTATGTGTTTGTATGGTGATATTCCACCTCCAGAGGTAGAGAGAGTCTGATGTTGAGATCAGACACACTGATGCTGGATAATAAACTCATTCCTTTATACCAGGAGAGACTCACATGTGTCACATTACACACTGAACACAACACAACACATTTATCTGATGATGAAGAACATTCAGAAGAGTTTCTGGAGATCACAGGAACAGGCAGAGGAGCTGGAAAACCAAAGAGAACTGAAGTAAGAAAAATAAAATATAATATATTAAATGTTATAAGTTTTATGAGAAAACTCACCACAGACAGTAAGTCTGAATCTCTTGTATGAAGTTCTGTCACTGATGATCTGGAGTTTATAAAGTCCAGAGTTTCTGCTTGTGATGTTTGTGATGATGAGAGATCCAGTCTGACTGTTTAACTTCAGTCTGTCTAGGAATTTTCCATCATCATCATATATAGAGTTCACATTAAGCTTTTTATAGATTTCAGCTATAAGACACTCCTTAAACATCCACTCTATGACATCATCTGTCTGTATGAGAGTAAGATCAGTGTGTAGAGTAACAGAATCTCCCTCCATCACTGACACTGACTTCACTTTATCTCCATCAACACTAAACACATCTGCAACACAGAAAGATAAAAAAAACACAGAATAAAGACCACATATACATCAAAACCTGTAATGAATATTAATACACATCCCTGTAAGATGTCTGTTAAAGATCTTGACATTTTGACAAGAATCTCGACAACGAGAATCACAATTTTTGCTTAAAAAAACATCACAATTCACTCTTGATTCTCAAGAACTAAAGATTTACATACTATGAACATAAGGTTATGAAACAAGATGGCAATAAAATAAGACGACATAATAATCAAGGCTTCTATCTAAGTTAAAGAAATGTTTTGAACAAAAATATATGTTAATATGTTTGTAACAGATTCAAATCCAATTCCCAAAAAAGTGGGAACACTGTTTAAATTGTGAATAAAACAGAATGCAACGATGCAGTTCGGAATACAACATAGATGACATATCAAACTTGTGAACTGAGGAAACTTATAAATTTAAGGGAAAAATAAGTTGATTTTATATTTTATCGCATCAACACATCACAAAAACGACATTTTAACCACTGTGTGGCATCCCCTCTTCTTTTTATTACAAACTGCAGGAGAGGAGACACGTTGCTGAAGAAATGTTGACCAACTCTTGTCTAATACAGGCTTTTAGTCATATAACTGTCTTAGCTCTTCTTTATCGCATCTTCCTCTTTATGATGCTCCAAATGTTTTCTGCGGGTGAGAGATCTGGACTGCAGGCTGATCATTTTAGTACGCGGATCCTTCTTCTACGTAGCCATGATGTTGTAATTGATGCAGTATGTGGTCTGCCATCATCATGTTAGAAAATACAAGATCTTCCTTTAAAAAGATGACTTCTGGATGGATATATGGGCATATGTTGTTCTAGAACTTGGATATGTCTTCAGCATTGATGATGCCTTTCCAGATGTGTAAGCTGCCCATTCCACACGCACTCACGCCACCCCATACCATCAGAGATGCAGGCTTCTGAACTGATCGCTGATAACAACTTGGGTTGTACTTGTGCTCTTTTGTCCAGATGACATAGTGTACCAGTTTTCCATAAAGAACTTTAAATTTTGATTTGTCTGAACACAGAACAGTTTTCCACTTTGCCAAAGTTCATTTTAAAGGAGTCTTGTCCCATAGAAAATTCCTGTGCTTCTGGATCATGATTACTTATGGTCTTCTTTTTTACGTTTACATTTAGGCATTAAACAGACGCTTTTATCCAAAGTGACTTATAAAGAATCGAGGGGACAATGAGGAGAGATAGCAGAGACAACAATAGGTAAGCAAGTTCTACAACAAGGTTACTAAGTAAGTCAGTAGGTTAGAAAGACGGTTTTCTAGTGGGTTAGGTGTAGAGGGAAGAGTTGAACTTTAAGGTGTTTTTTTAAGAACGATTTCTTTTGGGACGGCACCAAAAGACATTGCTTGTTAACAGAGCGCAGAGATCTGGAAGGTATATGTATGCGGAGACGTGGAAATATGCATCCTTCAGGTCGATGAAGGAAGGGTTTTATTAACCGACATCTCGGCTATGGGGACGGGTTCAATTTCTTCTTTTGCCAAAAGAGTCGCCACCTCTGCACGAAGGACAGAGGAACCATCTCCTCTTGTTGAGGAAAAGTGGATTCCTTGGAACTTGGGAGAGTGTCGGGCGAACTGGATTGCATAGCCAAGAGGGAATCGTTCTCTCTAGCAACCATGCTGGTCTGCAAAGCATGGCCCATGCATGCAGGTGTCGGGACAGGAGGACAAGAGGATCGATCTCCTTCCTGGCGGAGGGAGGTCCCGGGAAAGCTGGCAGTTCTGAGTACTCACCTGCCTGTGGGGGCTGCAGCTCAGCACACCCTCTGCTCAAGAGTGTGGAAGACTGCAGCACCACTGATGTGACGCAACGTAGAGTCATGAGGCAATGTCGGGTCGACATGGTGCAAAATCAGGTCAAACTGAAGAATTGTAGAGTAACTGCACTCCGTCACTTGGAGAGTGATATTGGTTGGGGATTATAGCCAGGGATGAGGAGAAGTGCTCTTTTGGAGAAGATGTGGACTCCGGGCGCTGAATAGGGCCCAAAACCTGGGGGGATTTCCCGCTCCGGGGCCGGGCTTGGTGTTCTACTCATAATGCCTGGGTTGCATCTTGTAAGGGCCACTTCCTCGTGCTCTTCTTGTGAAATGGTTGATGACGAGAAGGCGTCGCTCTGCGGTTGGGAAGGGAGAACGCGCCAAGAACAGGGAGTTCCACGACTTCTTGAGCTCCACATGCACCTCCCGGAAGACCAGTACAGGGGCTGTGCGTGGCTTTACACTCCGCTTTACACACTGTCGCTGTACAGAGACAGTCCTCTAAACCGCGTCGGTAATAGCAACGTTCCGAAGAACAAAAGGTGATGAATGAGCACGCCACCTTCCCTTTTATACCATTATGTACAGGGCAGGGAATGGCATGCAAATTTAATTTCGCCAAATTTCATTGGCCTTCCAAATTCAAGTTAAGATTCGATAGGTTCTCAAGTAAAAAAAAAATTGTGTGGACATTTGCAAGAAAAGTTATTATTGGACCAAGAACATCAGCAAAACTCACATTTTCCGGCTACAAAAAACCCCCAAAATAAACCCCTTAACCCTTTTCTCCCCTACAGTTTTTATCTCACTTTGTGTAACTTGGTAAACTTGTTGTAACACCAATTGATGGCTCTGCTATTTACTGCTTCATTGTCTCCTCGACAACTTGTAAGTCGCTTTGGACAAAAGCGTCTGCTAACTGCAAAAGTCCTCGTGACCATTCACAGATAAGTTAAAGCTGTTGGATGGTCAAATATGTGTTATTTATATATTTATTTTATTATGTTTATTTAAATCAGTATGAAATAAAACCAGAATTAAATGAAAAGATTAATTTGACGCTCCCTAGCACTACATGATGTATTTCCAGCATAGAAGAAAATATGACCAATAGGGATAATCTCTAATACATGTTAACAAACTGTTTTCTTACCTGGACACAGTTCAGTCACGTTGAGTTGTGTAGTTTTATTGGTAAAGAAGTTGTTCACCACACATGTGTATGTGTTATTATCTTTATATTCCACCTCCAGACACAGAAAGTTGCTGATGTTGAGATCAGACACGATGATGCTGGAGTTTAATCTGCTTCCGTTATACCACGAGAGAGTAACATCTGTCTTATTCACGGAACACATCACAACACATTTAGATTTGTCTGAAGCTGCAGAACATTGTGTTGAGTTATTGGAGATGACAGGAATGGGAAGAGAATCTGAAAAACACAAGGAATCATTTAATAATCATTATTAAATAATAACACATTTAACTTTAAGAACTCACCATAGACAGTGACATTAAATCGTGTACATCCTAGATGCAATCTATTTGTGATCTTTATATAATAAATCCCAGAGGGAATTCTACTGATGTTAGTGATGGATAGAGATCCAGTCTGACTGTCCAACTGTAGTTTGTTAGTAAATCTTTTATCTTCACAGTCATAGTATGCTGTTATGTTTTCATAGACTTCAGCAATGAGAGTACGTTGAAAAAGCCACATGATGAGATCCTCATACCGGACTTCAGTGAGATTTGTGAGTATAGTTACAAAATCCTCTTCACTCACTGACAAAATTGTTGGTATCTCTTCTTCAGAACACAAAACAGATGAAATTCAAGAAACAATTTTAGATCTGAAATATAATAACAGTTAGATATTAGGTAGACAGATAACATACAGACCTGAGCATGACTGACAGGAATAACCAATGTTGAGATGTGATGTCTGATTGAAGCCTGATCTGGACACCACACATCTGTAGTTACTTTTATCATGATCTTTCACTTCTAGATACAGTCTGGAGTTGAGATCAGAAACGGTGAGACTCGAGATTGAAATATTTTCTTTATACCAGTAGAGTTGGGCTTGTGTCGCATTCGACACCGAACACACGACAAGACATGTCTGCTTTAAAACTTCTTTGCATGCTGGATAATCTCGGGAAATTTTAGGAGCTGGGATCTGGAAACCATCAAATTCATTATTAATTACACAAAAACAGTCAGAAACAGTAACAGGAAGTAAGCTGGAATATTCTCAGTATTACATAGGGAATGTAAACTTTATCCATCACCATCTTTACTTCATCACAAGACACATCTGAAACACAAAGAGATCAATTAAATTGTAGAAATAACCTAGAAATAATCATAATCATTTTAAGCAGTTAAGAGGCAGCAAAAATATGTAATTTAATGTTTTAATGAATAATTACAAAAACAAAATGTACAACCTAAGGTCTGTAACAGACAGAGGAAAACCACAAGAGACCAATTCATATTCTTCATTTGGAACGTCTTCACCTAGACCAAACAAACAAACAAACAAACAAACAAACAAACAAACAAACAAACAAACAAACAAACAAACAAACGAAAAACAAACAAACAAACAAACAAACAAACAAACAAACAAACAAACAAACAAACAAACATACAAACAAACAAACTCTGAAATGTTTATTTATAAATCTTTTAAAAATGATCTGTATAACAATACTCATAGTTTTATACAGCTGCAGAAACAAAAATAAAAGCATTTCTGATTTATCTTTTATTAATTAGTAACCTTTAATTTTTACACTATTATATAATTCATTTGTTTAAAGTTTGTCCCATTTGATCTCAGTTTTTGCATCATTGCTAGCAGCGTAGTTCCTTTATTTCTGGAAAAATGAAAAACGTACATAAATATGTTTAATAAGCATTTTTGCACGGGTTGTGGTAAATCCAGTCAAGTGTTTAAATTGAAACAGAAACAAACTTCAGTGTCAAAAAGATTTTAAAACTCACATAAAATATTTGTACTGTGTGATGTTTAAACAGGAATATGATTTTTTTCTTTTCAAGAAATGAAAATAAAACAGTAATGTTATTAGGTGTATGGACACAATTGTCACAGAATTAAACAAAAATTATAATTTTACTGAAGAGCAAATTACAAAAATTACCAATAACAATCTATTAAACCTGTCACTTGTTTTCACATTTTTACCTTATTTTTTATCCTGCGTTTCCTTCAGATGGTCTGTCACTCGAAATTAATATTAGGTGGATGATTTTCTAATATATTCATTCATTCATTTAGAGATAATCCAGACCCTTTATTGATTTGATTTCTTCAGTTTCACAAGGACTTTCTAATGCTCAGGTTAATGGGAGTGTCTAACGCTGGGGGTGTGTCCAAGGTTCTCTGCTCAGAGTTTTTAGATAGCCCTCCCCCATTTTCATAAAATGCATTAATGATTACAATTATAACTATTATAATTTGAATTATTTGCATTGGGTCTCAAGTCAAAGTAGAATCCCAGTCTGAGGTTTGTTTTGTGTTTAAGATATATTTTTACTTAAGTATTGTAGATATATAATGTACAGATTTATACATAAATATCAATATAATCCTGAAATGTTAATCATGTAAAATCAGTGATTAATGTAGAGAAATTTACATTATGAAGTGTTTACACAAATATTAAACACCCCCGATACCTTTATATGGTTTATATGATATCTTTAATGCCGTCTGCTGTAATAAAAAAATCCCATCTGAAATAAATTTAGGGAATAAGAACAATAAACTTTGCAACACAACACAAACATGTAAACAATAGTAATAACAATAATACAATTTGTTATAACGAGTTTTGTTTTCTATTTCTTTTGGTCAATATGACTTTTAGAAGTCATGGCTGACCTGAGTTTTGATTATGAACCGGTATTTAACATTTATCGTGAATGACAGACACAAGTTCAGACAGAGACATCAGGTTTGGTGTTGATGGGATTCAATTATTCTGTTACATCAGATACTGTCCAGAAGATCCAGAAAATCAAGATTTAAACAAGTTTAAGGTGTTGCTCATAATTATAAGGAATACAATTGTGTTAAAATAAACTAAGATTCTCTGTATGACCTTGATTGGATATCCATTTATTCTGAACAGTAAACTAAAGGACTGTTCACCGAACACCACTTCATGACATTATGGGATGTTCTGCAACACATTCCTGCAAGAAAACACAATGTTCAAATCATTTATGTGTTGAAACTGTTGTTGTACCTTGATAGAAGATCATAAAGACTTATACTGAGAAATATTCCGTACATGTTTTGTTTATCACTTATTATTTTAATAATACTTGCCCTCTTGTCTTCCTCTTCCATACTTCCAGCAGAGAACTATCCCAACCAAGAACAACACCAGAACAACTGGTATCAGTGCTAATAGATACAAAGGTGGAGGGGGTCCTGTAACAGAAAACATTACCAAACTAAGAGGTAACTTTTTTATTTGTGATATTTTAGATCAGCATATATCACGAGTGACCGACCTGAACACGGCTGACAGAAGTGATTGATGTGAAGAAGTTGAGTGTGATTGTGGGTTGAATTGGACACCACACATGTGTATGTGTTTGTATCCTGATATTCCACCTCCAGAGAAAGACGCAGAGAAGAGTTAACCCGGTTGGGATTCGGCATCACATTATAAGATCTTTTCCTTCTATCCAGGTTTAGTCCATCTGTACGTGGATTTATGGGGACAGAGACATTTGCAGTGGAATGTATATTGTTGTTTTTGTACCAGGAGAGAGTCGCACAAGTCACATTTAACACCGAACACAACACAACACATTTAGATACTGAAGATCTTTCCGATGGTGAGGAACATTGAGAAGAGTGTCTAGAGATGACAGCCGTAGACAAGGGATCTGGAAAACCAAAAATTGTGATTTTAAAACGTTTTCCCTTACATTTCTCAAAGTGATGTAAAAAGATAAAATACCGGAAACAATGACGTTAAAACTCCTTGTTGAGCCCTTTTCCAGAAGAAACTCTGGAAATGGATCCGAATGGACCAGATCTAGTCTGGGGATGGAGATGACTATTGTATAAACTCCTGCATAAGATATATCGATGCCAAAGATGGTGAGAGATCCTGTCCTACGATCCAGTCTCAATTTGTTCCCAAATCCGTTATTGGGAAACACAAATTCAGGTTCAACACTAGGAAGTTCAGCAATGATGATGTCTCCAGGTCGGAAGCTCCACGTTAAATGTCGATGAGACATTATTTCTGTCACATCAGTGTGAAGAGTGACTGAGTCTCCCTGCCTCACAAACACAGTCTCTACACCCAACACAACTGCCACACAACATGATAAAATAAGTAGAATTCATTTAACAAAACAAGTTAAATTTAGACGAATAAAACATGTTTTAGGATTTACCATCAAGAAGCTGAAAGATTAAGCAGAACTTCAAACACCAGCAGTCCATATTCAACAGTTTACTCCGACCAAAGATGATTATCATTAATAAGTCTCTGATGACACTGTGGGAAAGTGTGCTGGAAGTCTGCCTTACACTGAGAATGAGCCAATCAAGGCCAAGGGTTACCTGGGGGCGGGGTGTCTGAAGAGTGCCAACATCTGTGAAACAACCTTGAAAAATGTGTTTGCACATTTTAAAGATTCATCTTCATTTATTACAGTAGTCCAAAACGATAAACATACATTTATTGTAATATTTGTGCCTTGCACTAATATTTGAACACTTTTTTCAAGTTTTTGTATTATTTAATGAAATGATAATATTATATGTTATTAATATAGTAGATTTATAGAGATATTTACATGTTTCTAATAGTTTAATTTAAAGTCTGACGTTTCTGTAAGTCATATAAAGCAAAATTTTAATTTGAACTCTTTCTATTCCATTTATTTTTAATCTTTACTTCCTCCTTTAAATGTCATAATTGAACTGAAACTCATCTGTCCTACTGAATAAGTTTTTGATATTTCCGGGGCAGTCGTGGCCTGGTGTCACGGTTGTAGGGAGAGAGAAGCCAGATGCAGGCAGCAGAGTAGATTTTAAAAGAAACTTTAATAATAAACATAAACACCCACAATGGGGAAAAGTATAACTGAAATTATAAAACAAACAACTTCCCACGAGGGGTCAAAAACAAAACAGATCTTTAGCTAACAAACAAACACAGGAGAAACTTAGCATGGAGGAAACAGGCATAGCGAAACAAACAGCAATACAACCTCATCACTGCGAACAAAATACAAACAGCATACAAAACAAACCAGCCAAGAACAGAAAACACAAGGGGTTTAAATAGGGAAACATAACGAGGGATAATGACATGGGGGCAGGTGTGGGGAATGAAACAATGATGGGAAGATAGACAAGACAACGAGGGGGCGGAGACAGGAGACGAGACAAGAGAGCACATGGCATGTCATACCAAACAATGCCATGTGTCTCACACAAAACACATGTGTCTGCCATGATTCTGCAAAATCATGAAAACCGTGATCAAGAGAGGCAGAATCATGACAGAATCCCCCCCTTAAGGAACGACATCCTGGCGTTCCTCAAGGGGACCGACAAACAGAACAGGACATTAACAAACACCACTAGCATACAGACATGGTACTCTGATGACCTGTTCCGCAAAACTAGGGGATACTTAACAAGGACCAGATCATGACAGCACCACATCTCAGGGAATAAAACCTAGTGGCCCTGAGGGTAACAAGACTGGGAGGACAGAGGACAGGAAGGCAGACAGGGACAGAGACACGGACAACATCCACACAAAAATAACAGAACAAACAAGGGGAAAAACAGACAACATAAAATGAGGGTTGGGGTGACTTAATAAGTATAACAAACAAGGGAGGGGAGGAGGGGGAACAAAAAGTCCAGGTCCGGCCGAAAGAACTGAGGTCGTGGGGGATTCCCGCCCTGTGACCGGCACTGGAGATGAAGAGTTAGCCGGTGCTCTGACTGGCGCTGGAGCTGAGGGGTAAGCCGGGCTCTGAACGGCGCTGGAGCCGAGGGGTAAGCCGGTGCTCTGACCGGCGCTGGAGCCGAGGGGTAAGCCGGTGCTCTGACCGGCGCTGGAGCCGAGGGGTAAGCCGGTGCTCTGACCGGCGCTGGAGCCGAGGGGTAAGCCGGTGCTCTAACCGGCGCTGGAGCCGAGGGGTAAGCCGGTGCTCTGACCGGCGCTGGAGCCGAGGGGTAAGCCGGTGCTCTGACCGGCGCTGGAGCCGAGGGGTAAGCCGGTGCTTGTGCTTATCCAAACAATGCCATGTGTCTCACACAAAACACATGGGTCTGCCATGGTTCTGCGAAATCATGAAAACCGTGATCAAGAGAGGCAGAATCATGACACCTGGTGGTTCGAGTCTTGGACTCATGATCCGAAGGTTACTGGAAATACCACGACTAAAGTGATTCCCTTGAGCAAGGCACCGTATCTCCCACTGCTCCCCGGCCGCCGCGGCATGGATGCCCACTGCTCCGGGTGTGTGTGTGTTCACAGTGTGTGTGTGTTCACTTACTGGATGGGTTAAATGCACAGCACAAATTCCAAGTATGGAACACCATACCTCACTTCACTACAGTGTGTGCCTTGACCTTCACTTAACTTTTGTAATTCATGGCAATTAAATTCAAAATGATTTATGTTTTATTAAAATTATGTAAATATATAAACTTAAGAGTACAAATCCACCTTATTCACAAGAATTTTCTGAGCTTGTGTTTCTCTATTATACAGCGGTGGTCATATATGTCACACATGAACTCAACATGACACTTTAATTTATTCATCATCTTAATATTTCAATTTTAATAAATTATGCATTCATCAGATTTACATGTCATACAAGAAATCTTCATCTGTATCAACAGATTTCTCTGTATTTCTAACACCTCATGGATTTATTTGTTTTCAGTCATTTTAGAGTCCATGAAGAGAAAAACATAAAGGAGTTTTATTTTTTACATATACAGAGTTACGAACATCTTAACCTACTCTTTGTTTTCAAATAAAGAAATATCCCACATACGAGAACCAGAACAAACGTCACCAATGCCAAACATATGTAAACCCATTTCCATTCTGTAACACAGAAAAACAGCAACCAATGAGATCAGAACCACTGAAAAACCACTAGTAATGATTTTGAAGTCCTACCTGAATGTTGACAACAGACATGAGTGATGTTGAGATGTTGTGTTTGGTTCTTGATGGGATTCTTCACCACACAGCTGTATGCGTTGTAATCCTTCAAGTCCACATCCAGAGAAAGAGTGATGTTGAGATCAGAAACACTGATGCTGGATAATAAACTCATTCCTTTATACCAGGAGAGACTCACATGTGTCACATTCAACACTGAACACAACACAACACATTTATCTGATGATGAAGAACATTCAGAAGAGTTTCTGGAGATCACAGGAACAGACAGAGGAGCTGAAAAACCAAAGAGAACTGAAGTAAGAAAAAGCTTCAGAAGATGCAATAAAATGTGTTTGTCAACAAGAAAACTCACCATAGACAGTAAGATTGAATCTCTTTTCTAAAGTTTCACTGTTATTGATGATCTGTAGTTTATAAAGTCCAGAGTCTGTGCTTGTGATGTTTGTGATGGTCAGAGATCCAGTCTGACTGTTTAACTTCAGTCTTTCTCTACATCTTCCATCATCATATATAGAGTTCACATTCATCTTTTTATAGATTTCTGCTATAAGAGACTCTGTAGGTTCAAATATCCACAATATCACATCATGCGTCTGTATGTGAGTAAGATCAGTGTGTAGAGTAACAGAATCTCCCTCCATCACTGACACTGACTTCACTTCATCTCCATCAACACCAAACACATCTGATAAACAGAGACCTCAGTAACATAAATTTTTATAGCTGTTAAAAATAGGGAAACATTAATATGTTAAAATTTCACTTACCATTAGATATCATGACACACAGACACACAAAAACTGCAAACATTTTTTAACAGTTGCCTGAAAACTTGTTATAAACAAAAGCAGAAACATACTTCTGTCCTTTAAAGTTTCTCATAATAACTTACATTTAAAGTACAACAGTACTTTACATTTACAGTAAAAGTGTTTGGGAATCCAATCGCTTGTATGTCTTTCCCGTGACGCAGAAACTTGTCAATGAAACTGAAAAGAATTCATTGTTTGTCCGTTCTGATCTTTGGTCATGACGGGTGGAGCTGTGAGTTTGGGGGTGTTGATCTCATGTAAAGAGACTCTTGTCTTCTGAAAGGCCTTCAGAAGATAGTTCATGACATCACCCTGGGATGTGAAGACCCATCGATTAAAGCTTTTCACATGTGTCACATTAGTCCCAGATGTTATATATTTTTTATACATTTGCTGATGCAATATAAAATGATGGTTAATTCTTATTTATAAAAGGCTTTAATATTGTATAATAAAATAAAATCACCTTTACCATAAGAAGCAATGCAACCCACTATTGTAACCCACATCATGTGACTGATAAACATGTGTCTAAAATTGTGTTTTAATATTTAGAAATGTTTGGGTCGCATGAAAAACACACAACCAAATATAACAAACAAAAAAACACATTAGATTATATTAGATTACATTCAACTTTATTGTGTCTGCACATGTAAGTTACAAGGCAACGAAATGCAGTAGTATTATGCAGTATTATAATACATATTATACAAAGGTATTATGTTGTGCATTATTTTGCAAGTTTACAGTTTTCAGCAGAAGATGTCACCAGCGAGATGAGTTTCGTCTTTATTTTAAAGTCAAGTTTCTTTTGTTTATTATTCGTTTTAACATCAAGCTAATACGACAAAATAAGAAAATAAACATAAAATATCCTCGAAAGATAATAATACTCATATAGTGAATAATAACAATAAAACAATAAAAAAACTACACCACAAATAAAAATCTTGTTCTCATCTTGATTAAAAATGCATACTTTATTATTAGTCATTAAAAGTTTTTTTGACAAGCTCAAATCCTTTACAGCTGTCTGAGAACACATATTCCCAATTTGAAAATATAAATAAGATCTTTATTAAAATAGATGCTCGGTATACTCAGCATACATTCTCTGGCATTTCTTCTGGAAACCGCACTAGTCTTCTCATGATTTTAAGGAAACCAAAGACGCATCACTTACTAATGTAGGTATCCTGAAAAAAATTAAATAATACAATAATATAGAAGGAGAAGATAAGTATGTGGAGACAGATGTTCATCTGAAAGTAAACTTCTGTATGTGTATTGACTTGAGCTAAATATCTAAATCTTCAAAATATCTAAATCTTTTGATCAAAAATACTTGCCTTCTCTTTTTCCAGCAGTAAAACACACACATGATCAGAACAATCAGCACCACACAAACAGCAATTATCAGCCAAACATATCTGTAAGGTAATCCTGTAATTTATAAAGATAAAGTTCCATTTGAATCTAATACAGATTATGATATTTTTATGGTGAGCACATAGCGTATTTTTAGAGTAAGACTCAGTTTTTAAAAATAATTATTATTGGTGTCTTACCTGAACACTTGTGACAGACGTCATCGATGTTGAGATGTTGTGTTTGGTTTGTGATGGGATTGTTCACCACACATGTGTATGTGTTTGTATGGTGATATTCCACCTCCAGAGGTAGAGAGAGTCTGATGTTGAGATCAGACACACTGATGCTGGATAATAAACTCATTCCTTTATACCAGGAGAGACTCACATGTGTCACATTACACACTGAACACAACACAACACATTTATCTGTAGATGAAGAACATTCAGAAGAGTTTCTGGAGATCACAGGAACAGGCAGAGGAGCTGAAAAACCAAAGAGAAACTGAAATAATGAAAAGTTTGAGCATATAAAATAAAATATGTTTGTTTATAAGTTATGTAAGAAAACTCACCATAAACAGTAAGAATAAATCTCCTGTATACAGTTTTAGTTTCACTGTTAATCTGGAGTTTATAAAGTCCAGAATATGTGCTTGTGATGTTTGTGATGGTCAGAGATCCAGTCTGATTGTCCATCTTCAGTCTGTCTCTAAATTTTCCATCATCATCATCATATATAGAGTTCACATTCATCTTTTTATAGATTTCAGCTATAAGAGACTTTTTAAACATCCACTCTATGACATCATCAGTCTGTATGTGAGTAAGATCAGTGTGTAGAGTAACAGAATCTCCCTCCATCACTGACACTGACTTCACATCATCTCCATCAACACCAAACACATCTGAAATAAAAAGATAATAAAGATCACAGAATAAAGAACACATACATACAATCCAGTGATGAATATTAATACACATCCCTGTAAGATGTCTGCTAAAGATCTTGACATTTTAAAAGCATATTCTGTACAACACATCTGCTGTGTATTAGAGCTGCACCATTCTTTATACGAGAATAAAATTTTTTTGCTTAAAATAAAGATCACAATTCTCTCTCGATTCTCAAGAACTAACGATTTACAACCCCTGAACATTAGGTTATGAAACAAGATGGCAATAATATAAGATGAGAAAAAAAGTTGTAACAAGGTGTGATTCGAAACGTTTAGAACGGAACAACCGTTTCTCTGAAAAGATCTGGTTCAAAAGAGCGATTTATTCGCAAACCGGACCACACTAGTTTTAGAAACGGCATATGAACTGATTTTAAACATTTTATGATCAATCTACAAATAAACATGGATTGAGATAATGTCCGGTATGTGTTTTCATGTTTTAACCAGAAAACGGTCCGGCTGGTTATGATTGCTGTGTTTATAGCACTATGTCAACATATGTTCAAGTTATATACCATAATTTGTTACAGATTATCTTCTGTAAAAGGTAAATGTATATAGTTTTGTTTTAAAAGCAATAACGCTGATCAGTCCTTTACCTATGTAATAACTTACTGGTGAGTTTAATGATTTTAACTAAAGAAACATAAACCACTTTGTAGTTTGTATGCTTAACGTCTATTTATTTGAGCTGAAAACACAATGCACATAATTATTATTTTAAAGGCGTGTGGTTGATATTGCAGCATACAAAAGAATTTTAACAAGCACTAGTACTGGTTATATGATGAACACCTCAAACAATTCATTTGTTAAATAATAGTTAGAAAAAATACAAGTAATAAAAATCGGCAAATATTAGATGCACAATTTATAAAATTTATCCTGCTTGGATCTCATCTGCTGTATTATCTGCTGGACAATTTGAAGTCAGTTAACAATGTTGTGATACTACGTGTTCCTTTTGTGTAACAGCAATAGCCGCTGTCACATGATGTAATGCTCGCCTCTTATTGGACGGCCTGTTTCCTAACCTTGACTCGTCGCACTCCGCGGAAAAAAACTTCGCTTTTCGACGGACGAAAGTTTACGTCCTCATAGGAATCTCTCGTTTTAATGCTAAAAAGTTATTGCAACAAATGTTCGCGAAAATTTTCTGTCGTTATGTGAATCGCATTTAAGTGTCGTTATGTGAATCGCATTTATGTGTCGTTATGTGAATCGCATTTATGTGTCGTTATGTGAATCGCATTTATGTGTCGTTATGTGAATTGCATTAATGTGTCGTTATGTGAATCGCATTTATGTGTCGTTATGTGAATCACATTTATGTGTCGTTATGTGAATCACATTTATGTGTCGTTATGTGAATTGCATTTATGTGTCGTTATGTGAATCACATTTAAGTGTCGTTATGTGAATCGCATTTATGTGTCGTTACGTGAATCGCATTTATGTGACGTTATGTGAATTGCATTTATGTGTCGTTATGTGAATCGCATTTATGTGTCGTTATGTGAATCGCATTTATGTGTCGATATGTTAATCGCATTTATTTGACGTTATGTGAATCACATTTATGTGTCGTTATGTGAATCGCATTTATGTGACGTTATGTGAATCGCATTTATGTGTCGTTATGTGAATGGCATTTATGTGTCGTTATGTGAATGGCATTTATGTGTCGTTATGTGAATCGCATTTATGTGTCGATATGTGAATCGCATTTATATGTCGATATGTTAATCGCATTTATTTGACGTTATGTGAATCGCATTTATGTGTCGTTATGTGAATCGCATCTATGTGTCGTTATGTGAATCGCATTTATGTGTCGATTTGTTAATCACATTTATGTGTCGTTATGTTAATCGCATTTATGTGTCGTTATGTGAATCACATTTAAGTGTCGTTATGTGAATCGCATTTATGTGTTGTTGAGGACTCAGACTATTCACATGTTTATCACTATCTTTTTGCACTTTAAATGCACGGAAGAGATTTATTAGAAATTTTACGAAATTACAATATCGCAAGAAACAACCGAAACTTCTCTGTTCTCTATATTGCCTTAAATGTATATACTTCCTCTTTACATATAGTAGCCTATACGATGTCATTTTCAGGAAATGCCAATGACATCTGCTATTTCCGTTATTTAAGTTATTCGTACAATAAAGTCTATTTATAATGATAATGTTGACTATATTTTAATTATAAGTGAGAATCGCGATGCTTCATCCCGAGCTCTGAAGTAACGGTAACCGCCACGTGTCACTCTTTCACTTTTATTTTAATAAAAGTTACGCAGCGCATTAGTTTGGCATTTTTAAAGTGTCAAACAGGAAGTAAATCCTCGCTTTAATATAATAACACGTACCGTTAATGATCAACAAACACAGGCCAAAGAAAACAGAGTCCGCGAACATATTTTAAATGTTCGAATATTAAATGTCATATCAACATCAGCGCAGCATCCGCTATAACGCGCTTTCTAAAGCCGCTAACGCAAAGACTTCTGGGTAATGTAGTTCCTAACCTACAGGGCGATTTAAAGGTCTTGTCTACCCAAATAATTTGCAAATAAATAATATTTGTCACGTTAAATTTGTTTAGGAAAGGTCTTTTAAAATGTGATTTCTTAGCCGGAATGATGACGATGTTGCGCAGTTGCAGTTTATTTTATTAATATATTATTTTAATTAAAATACCGAAACGTGTTTTGCATTAGCTGTGTTAACATTAGTGTATTATATCAAATAAAATGAAATGCTCTTCTACTCGATGTTAGTTGAGCGATCTTACAATGAGATCCTTAAATCTCATTGGAAAGTTTGTTAAAAGTTTGGATTTTTGACAATTTTCGTAAATTTTTTACAATTTTACAAACTTTTCGGCATAGCAAGTCACCTATGCCATAAGAAGTATGACAAGGTCAGATGTGCTCAGAGATGAAAGAAAAAGTACAAAAACTTATGGAAATATTCTCTCACGTAAGAATAAAAGTAATAATTTTAATACTCGAGTAAGAGTAAAAAAGAATCCGATAGAAAAACTATTCAAGTAGCGAGTTACCAGTTACTTCTGACCTGATTGAGATGAAGCAATTATTATTATATAATATAAATGGAATCATTTACAAATTGTAATGATGTATCTATTCGAATAAGTTATTTATGATGAACATATATAAGGATACACATGAGTTCAAGTCATATAAACAATTTATTCTTTTACATATATATTATTTATTTAAATGTTGTCAGTACTGGAGGTACACCATTTTTTTCACGTAAATGTTACTTGAGTAAGAGTAAAAGTAATTATCTTTAAAATACTCCAAAAGTACTAGTTACACCAAAAATTTCCTCAGGAAAATGTAACGAAGTAAATGTAGTACATCATCCTATAATACTATTACTAAGAAACTACATAGTATTTGAAAAACTAATCAGTATCGATATTTATTGACATATTTTTTTCACCTTTTTTGCTTTGTTTGTGTGTTGTCTAAAAAAATTTTTTGTTAGAAAGTAGCTAATCCTTTTATTGTGCAGTTTTCTTTATTATTATTATTATTATTATTATTACTTTTTAATTCTTACATTCAGAAGTTTAGAGAATAGATCTTAAAATAGTGTCGAGTGCCTTGGATGGAGTTGTAAATTGGTAGGTTTTAAAGATCTATTGGGAGCGATCATTTCCCTTCAAGCAGCAGAATTGTAAATTATGAATAAATGTGGTTAAGTCAAAGAATATCAGTAATATAAAGCAAATGGAAGTATGAGAAGCCCGACGAGACATTTTTAAAGGCAGGGATCGGCATCTGGTTTACAAAGTAATAAAATAGGATATGCGAGAAATTGAGCTATTGAAGAGATGGCAGAAAGGGAAGTCAAAGTGATAATCGAAACAGTTAGCTCATCCCGATACATTATCAAAGATAATCGAGAAAGAGATCGGTGTAGTGAAAGGTTTATCTTCTCTTAGCAATGGAAGAATACTGGGTGATTGAAACGATCAAAAACAAATGGGACACATTATAAAAGTGAAAACTCTACTGGGAGCATGGATGGCATGCAATGTACGTAAAATACTATAGGAAACATAAGGAGAGGCACAGTTATCTCAACTAGAAGGTGGCACATGTGGAAAAATGCAAAGGGTGTGATAGAATAACCGTAGTGATTAAGATTTAGGGGAGCACTCTACGGTTGAGAGTACAGCTGGGATTTGTAAGCTTCTCAGTACGAGGATTAATAGTGCCACCTCCAAGATGTAAATGCAGTGGAGAGCATGAATATGGCAAGTGTGGTAAAGGATCCCAAGGGTAGGTGTTGAAACTGTGGCGGAGGGCATAGTGCATTTGAGGGAATGATGGGCAATACACAGGGTATAACTATTTTATATGGGGATTTTAAAGCATATTGTGGATTGCGGGGTGGTAGAACGTCTTCGGTTATGTATGGTAACCTAGGTTCCCTGAAGGAGGGAACAAGACGTTGTGAGCTGAAAGGGGGTTTGATCTTGAGATCCCATTGTCTCCGAGCCTATTAAAAAAGGCCAATTAATTGGCGAATGAATCAATTCATGTCCCCGCCCGTGATGACGGGTACAAAATGGGACGGAAGAGATCATTCATCACCGTTTTGTGCCGAGGAACCTGGGAAGCCTCTCCGGGTCGCTGCAGCGGTGGCCGGGTAACGTGGCACGGAAGTCGGTCTCTCAATGTTGTGAGCTGAAAGGGGGTCGAATTCAATCCCGCCACGTCGCCAGGCCATGTCCTGACATGCAACGGAGCGACTTACTCACTCTCTGTCAGTCACGACCTTCCAGTGAGTCTAGGCAAGGTGTCATCAGAGCTTCGCTAGAAGTTGAGAGACTCTCGCCAACGATGCCACGGACGGTGGCCTTACTCGTACCTTAACTAGGAGCCGTCCGTCACTGTGGGATCACTGGGGAACGCTACCCCTCTAATCGAGGGTCAGCATACGGAGATCACATCCCGCACTTTGGTGGGTAACTATGTGGAGATTACCTCATGATTCACGCCTTCTAGGAAGAAGTCATGGGAAAAACAGTGCGCAAGCCCACATCACGGGGGGCGCAGCTTTAGGTGATGACTCACCTGGGGAGATCACCAGGTACACTGCTTGTGAGGACCTTAAGTGACATATTACATTGTGTGGGGCCGCCCTGTGTCGGGGAGCCACTTCACACCGAGGCACAACTTCACCAACTGGTGCAGCAGCCACTGCTGCTCCGTTTGGCCGGCTACTGTGGGGTGTGCTTCGTGAAGGATAGGTTGCCTATACTCACCCCTGAAGGTGGGGGTAGGGAGGCTTAGAGGAGCGCTCTTGCTCACCTACGTAGGGGAGATGGCGCTTTCGCAGTTATACACCCACAAGTCCACAAGTGGGTGTAGCCCAGCCCGCAGCTTTACAAATGTCTGCCAGAGAGACGTCACGCGCCAGTGCCCTTTTTGTGGAATAGGCCCTTACCGCCAGCGGGCATGGGCGCCCCTGAGACTGGTACGCTGTTGTTTTTTGCGTCTACCATCCAGTGCGCCATTCTCTGTTTAGAGACAGCCCTCCCCTTCTGCTGATCTCCGTAACAGACAACAGCTGCTCAGAGCTCCTAAAGCTCTGTGTGCATTCCACGTAGAGGCGCAGGGCGCATACGGGACAAAATACGGAAGAGGCTGGGTCTTCCTCCCCAATAGGGAGCGCCTGCAGGCTCACCACCTGCTCCCAGAAAGGGGTGGTAGGAACCTTGGGCACATAGCCGGGCTGGGGCCTCAGGATCACGTGAGACTCAGCCGGACCCAACTGGAAGCACTCACTGGACGCAGAGAGTGCATGTAGGTCCCCTACTCTCTTGATAGAAGCGAGCGCAACAAGGAGGACCATCTTCATCGTTAAGTGAGGAAGATAAGTCTACTCCAGTGGCTCGAAGGGGGGACTGCCAGGCCTTCCAGGACAGTAGGCAAGTCCCAAGAGGGTACAGAGCGCGGCCGGGGTGGATACACCCTCACCAAGCCCCTCAGGAACCTAGTGATCAGGTCATGTCGTCCCAGAGACCTCACATCCACCAGATCGTGTAGGGGGGAGAGCTTTTGCTCGAGCCCCTCTTGGATGAAGGACAACATGACACTGATCCCACACCTACGGGAGTCCTCACAGTGTGAGGAGCACCATGACGAGAAGCGCCGCCACTTCAAGGTGTACAAGCACCGAGTGGTCGGGGCTCTACCCTGAGCAAGGGTACCTGCGACCGCTGGTGGCATGCTGCTCAGAAGCTCCTCGTCCCGTCCAGGGGCCAGACGTGGAGGTTCCAGAGGTCTGGCCTGGGGTGCAACAACGTGCCCTTCCCCTGGGTTAGAAGGTCCTTCATCAGGGGAATCGGCCAGGAGGGAGTGGTTGTCAGAGCCATGAGCTCTGAGAACCAAGTGTAGTTGGGCCAGTAAGAGGCAACCATAATCACTTGGTGTTCCTCTTCCTTGACCTTGCACAGGACCCGTGCAATGAGGCTCACTGGGGGAAGGCAGAATTCCGCTTGTCCCGCGGCCAGCTGTGTGCTAAGGCATCCGTGCCGAGGGGATCCTCGGTCAGGGCATGCCAGAGCGGGCGGTGGGAGGAGTCCGGAGAGGCGAACAGGTCTACCTGAGCCTGAACTTAGTGCTCCCAATGAGCTGGACAGCGCGGGGATGGGGCCGCCATTCTCCTGGCCGGGGTGTCTGCCGCGAGAGCATATCTGCTGTCGTGTTCAGAGTGCCCGGGATGCGAACTGCTTGCAGAGATTTCACCCCCTGCTGACTCCATATGAGGAAGCTGCGGGCAAGCTTAGACATGTGCCTGGAGCGTATGCCACCTTGGTGATTTATGTATGCAACGGCTGTTGTACTGTCCGACCGAGCAAGGACGTGTTTGTCCTGAATGAGAGGTCTGGACCTCTTGAGGGCCAGCAGTACTGCCGACAGCTCTAGGGCATTGATAGGCCAGCGTAGGCGGGGACCTGTCCATTGACCGACGCTACGTGCCCTCTGCACACTGCACCCCAGCCCTGCAGGGAGGCGTCTGAGGTACCAGAACATGCCTCGTACCTGCCCGAGCGGTACTCCCGCTCGTAAAAAGGTCTTGAAAGACCAAGGACTAGAGTGTGATGGCACAGAGGCGTTACAACGACCCGCCTGGTGCCTGTGCATGCCGTCTTTGGAAACCCGACTCTGTAGCAAGTGCTGTAGCGGTCTCATGTGCATCAACCCAAGGGGACTTACTCCGTCCGAGGATGCCATGTGTCCCAGGAACCTCTGAAATAATTTGGGCACGCCCATCTGTGAATCGTGCAGACATAGTGACAGAGTCCAGTTCCATCCTGAGACAGGAGATCCCCTACACTTGGGAGGGTTGGCTCCTGTCTCGGTGACCCGAAGACCCAGTTGGGTTGAGTGCCGTAGCACCAGGTCCCTGTGTATACCGACTTTCTCTGGCGAGTGACCCAAGATGAGCCTGTCGTTCCCAGGGGGGGCGATGGTGCTCTCATTGATCTTCATGAAGACCCGGGGGAACAGGGAGAGCCCAAAGGGTAGGAACTTGTACTAGTATGCTCGTGCCTCGAATGCGAACATGGAAGTACGCGTCCTTCAGGTCAATAGCCACCAACCAGTCTTGGGACCTGACTGACGCCAGGATGCGCCTCTCTCAGCATCCGGAAGGGCAACCTGAGAAGCGTACCTGTTCAGGACGTGTAGATCTAGGATGGGGCGCAGACCTCCGCCTTCCTTGGGGACAATGAAGTAGGGGCTTAGAATAGCGGGGACATCTCGAACGGGGCCTTGCCAGAAGGGTGGTGACTTCGCCCCGAGGACGGAAGACTCCTCGCTCTTCACCGAAGTGTAGAGGATCCTTGGAACTTGGGCGGGCGTCTGGCGACCTGGATCGAGGAGTCGAGACGGATCGTACGCTCCAGCCATCGTGACGGAGTGCACAGCCGGCCAGGCTGGCAACTTGCCGGTCAGAGGCATCAGAGGGCCGATCTGCTTCACCATAGCCAAGGGGGGTGGTTCGTGGCTGTCGAGACCAGCGGCCGGCCAGGGTGGGGACCCTGGGGGGACGGGTTGTCTCGACATGCCTCCTTGGCCCGCAGACCGATGCGCCCCCAAGGGACGCATACGTCTGCGAACCACATCTACTAGCCACGCACCGTCGCGTAGAGTGTGACTGTGGCTGCAGAAAAAACTCAGGGAAGGAGACACCCTGGGTGAGACCCGTCAAAGTAACCGCTTTAGGCAGCTACTGACGGGATGTAGTTACCTACCTCTGCGAGGCCGATGTTCTGCGGGGCGCCAGCTGTTCAGGGGGCGCTCATACCGGAGCCAGAGGCGCGGTGGGGCGCTGCCGTTTGGGAGCAAATGATGGGCAGGACTACAGGGGCTTCTAGTGACCAATCCACGCCGGGGAGGGATATAAACCTCCTTCTGCTACTGCACCACAGAGAACTTCTGGGCAAAGTTCTACGTGGCGACTCCAAAACAGCCCCTCCCTGCGCAACAGGCACATCGAAAAACCTCGATTTCTCGGAATCCCACATTACGCAAGATGCTGCAACTGACAGCTCGTCCTCCTCGCGTGTTTGCCGGAGCGAGGCGGCGAAACGTCTCGAGAAGACAGGAAAATGCTCGCGGTAGATACAGACCAAGCCAGGGGTTCGGCTGGAGCGCTACGGGGAGCAAACGAAGTGGTGTCTGATTTCATGATGAAAAAAGACACTGTGACCGCAACTTCTTTATCATCATGTTCTCACGGAGAGAACACAATGCCCGCACGAGACCATACTCAGCGTGCTGGAGACCCAAACACGTGAGGCAGATCTCGTGGGAATCCCTGTCTTCGACAAGCCGGTTGCACCCAAGAGAACAGCGGCGTCCCATTACAGAACCACACGCTGTGCCCAGGTTAGAAATTTGCTCTTTTTAGTGTTATAGCTTTAAAGCCACCTCCAGCAGTTGCTGA
The DNA here is from genome assembly GCA_033220385.1 of Triplophysa yarkandensis. NCBI lineage: Eukaryota > Metazoa > Chordata > Actinopteri > Cypriniformes > Nemacheilidae > Triplophysa > Triplophysa yarkandensis. The sequence goes on along the minus strand of CM065669.1, from coordinate 12,327,436 downwards.
AACGCCAGGGGAAGTCACATTCAGGAACGTTCCGCTGCAATGCGTTATAATTTTCCAGCATTCTGTTATACTCGCTTGAGGAGCATACCATGGTTCCGAAGAACAAAACGGTGATGAACGATCTCTTCCGTCCCCTTTTATACCCGTCATCACGGAAGGGGACATGAATTGATTCATTCGCCAATTAATTGGCCTTTTTTAATAGGCTCTGAGACAATGGGTTGTCCAGATCAAACCCCCTTTCAGCTCACAACGTTGAGAGACCGACTGAAAGGGAACTACAGATCACAATGAAATAATTATAGAAGAATTTATGGAAGACCATTCACTTGTGTGCCTGAATGATGGGAGTCAATGGAACAAGAATGGATATAGAAAAAAGTAACATGTCATGCTTAGACGCTCCAATAATATCAGCTGCCTTAGCCTGTAAATGTATCTGGAGTGTGCTAATCTAGGCAGTTACCATTGGCCTGTAGTATTTGAGATTTAGTGCAAAACAAAACAAAAGTCAATGTGAAAGACAGGGATTAACGCAGGCAAAATGGGTGGAATTCTATAGACTGTCAAAAAATTAAGCTGGAGGGAAATATTGAAGTGAAGTATAATGCGGTAGTAGAAGAAATCATTAATGCTGCTACACAAACTTTTCCATTCATAGGATGTAGGGGAAAGCAAAAGAATGATTTACTTACACACTCCCTGATTTACTTACACAATCACAGTTTTGTAATATCAACTGCCCATTTACGAAGTACCACTGATTGATAATTTCGCCTGCGGTTGTACAAAGGAAATGGAAAACTTGTGGAAATGGCACTTTTGAATGCTTGTGATGCTTTCACTCTATTCTAGAGTGCGTCTACATCCCACACAAGCGGCTCATCCAGGATGGCACCTCAATACGAGCTGTGGCAAGAAGGTTTGCTGGAGGGCAACATCCCAGCAGCAGGACCGCTACCCCCACCGTTGTGCAAGGAGGAACACGAGGAACGCTGCCAGCGCTCTGCAAACTGACCTCTTGCAGGCCATGAATGGGCATGTGTCTGCTCAAATGGTCAGAGAAAGGTCAGAGACCGCTCCATGAGAGTAGTATTTGGAACCAACTTCGACTGGTGCGGGTTGTGCTTACAGCCCAACACCATGCAGGACGTTTGTAGTTTTGCCAGATAACATCAAGATTGGCAAATTCGACATTGGCGCCCTGTGCTCCTCACAGAAAACAGGTTCAGACTGAGCATGTGACAGATGTGACATAGTCTGGAGATGCAGTGGAGAACGTTCTGCTGCCTGCAACATCCTCCAGCATCAGCGGTTTGGCAATAGTGTCAGTAATGATGTGGGGTGGCATTTCTTTGGAGAGACGCACAGCCCTCCATGAGCTGGCCAGAGGTAGCCTGACTGCCATTAGGAATTTAGGTGAGATCCTCTGACCCCCAGGAGACCATATGCTTGTTAGGTTGGCCTGCAAGACAATGCTAGACCTCATGTGGCTGGAGTGTTTCAGCAGTTCCTGCAAGACAAAGGCATTGATGCTATGGACTGGGCCGCATATTCCCCAGACCTGAATTCAATTGAGAACATCTGGGACATCATGCTTAAGTCCAGGTCTGGGAGCATCAGGAGCATTCCTAGGTGTTGTAGGGACGTCATTCAGGCACATGGAGGACATACACACTACTGAACCTCATTTGACTCATTTTTAAGTCATTTCATCAAAGTAAGATCAGCCTGTGGTGTGTTTTCCAAATAAATTTTGAGTGGGACTCCCAATCCAGACCTCCATTAATACATTCGATTTTAAGTATGATTTTTGTAAGCATTGTATATATACTTCTCAATAGCAAAAACCCTCTTTAGTGTAAGTAGGTGATAATAGGGACACAGCAGTGGTTTAAATTAAATCCTGTTTGTTGTGGCTTATTGACTCGTAGTCGACTTATGTAGTTGATGGTGGTTTTTATAACAATGTCACGAGTTTGGAGCGATTGTCAAACACAGTATAAATGGTAATAATAACTTCATACATATATAATGTATTAAGTTTTTTGCTGGAGTCCCCTTAAATCAGAGCTTTAAAAAACATAATGAGGTCAACATTTGGTATCTAAAAATCTCATGCATGTTCATTCCTGCAATCTATTAGTTTCATGGATTCTTAGATTTCGTGTAGATATGATGTGGAATTTTATGGGCTGACACAGCTAATTCAAGAGACAAATTGATAAATCATTAAAAGATTAAATTATTTACTCATCTGCAATAAAAGTCCGACTAGAACTAATTTTGAAGCACAAACATAACTGCTTTTAAGTTGTCCAAAATTAACAGAATAAAAAAGATGTAAAGATGTAATAAATGAGTTTACCTGCTGATTCCTATGGGATGTTGAAGTCATCAAATGAAATGTGTAATGGAACTTCACCACAAACATGAAGAGACCAACATGTCCTGTCCTGTGGAGGGGATTGAGTTTTTGTCTTGTTTCCTTGGTGTTTGGTTTCTACATTTTTGGGGTGTGCCTACTGCAAGCCTTGGATGTGTTTCAACTAAATCCAATACAAAAAGTACTATACAATAAGTTATATAATGTCAAAAATCCAAAATTTATACCCAATCATGTTGCCTATTAACCTAATAAGTTGCACATTGGTACATTTCACTTTTCCAGCGTCTTATTGCTACCTGTCTCAACTTTTTTGGAATGTGTAGCTGTCATGAAACCCAAACTGGGACAATATTTGGAATGATATTTCAAAATGTTTCACTTTTAACATTTCATATGTTAACTATACTCTATTGTGAATAAAATGTAAGTTTATGAGATTTCTTAATTATTGGATTTCTTTTTTATTCAACATTTTTTTGGAATTGGGTTTTTAGATAGATCAATAGATAGATAGAGAAAAATAGAGATGATATAGATCTATAGGGTAAATATGTTGCTGGGGTCTGTGTGGAGAGGAGGCAAGCTTCATTACTTGGTGGACTGGGAGGGTTACGGACCAGAGGAAAGATCATGGGTAGTCATGCAGGACATCTCAACTCCCTCTCTCATTGATTAGTTTCACAGATCCAAGGTGACGGTCTCTTAGATCTCCAGGAGGAGTTCCTAGCAGGGGTGATTCTGTAATATAACGCCAGCAGAGGGATCCCATACCAGAATACTGACTGTTCTCCATTCCCACTGGTTCCTCTATAGTAACTTCCTGTCCGCTACATTTATAAGCGAACACATTTGATGAGCGTCTGTGTGATTTTATGTAGACAGACAGACAGACAGACAGACATTTACTTATTATGGTTGTATATATTTTATACAATTTAATTAATTTTAGTTAATTTAATTGTAATATGTACATTATCATAGGAATATTTAAGCTATAGGTGACATGGAAACTTATATTTCCTTCTGCAACAAAACAGAATTTTTTTGATTGGTATTAAACAAACTGAAAACAGTTGTTTGTTTTTATGGTAATATAAACCATAATTATGGTAAGAAACTATTTTTAGAGGACTGAGAACATCAGAAAAAAGTCCTCATGACCAGTTAGAGATCATTATGTCCTGACAGATGCCAAAATAACTTTTTATGTGTATTAAGATGAATTTGTTTAAAAGAAATAATATTACTTTTACGGTATCTCACTCTAAATAAAATGTTTTTTTGCTGATAAGAAAATGTGATAATCTTAAAAACACAATGGTAAAATGGAATGATACCTTTGGCATCGTGGCATCGAGGTTGTGTAGTTTTATTGGTGAAGCAGTTGTTCACGACACATGTTTATGTGTTACTATCTTTATATTCCACCTCCAGACACAGAACGTTTCTTCCGTTGAGATCAGACACGATGATGCTGGACAACAAACCGTCACATCTGTCAAATTCACTGAACACATCACCAAACATCTAGTTATGTTTAATGACTTTGAAAATTATGTGGAGACATTGCTGCTGATCTGAAGAACAGAATTGTTTCATCTTATGATTACTAATAAAGAAAATTGTTAAAGAACTCACCATAGACAGTGACATTAAATTGTCAGCATCCTAGATGTGATCCATTAGTGATCTTGATATAAAAAATCCCAGAAAGAGTTTTACTGATGTTAGTGATGGAAAGAGATCCTGTTTGTCTGTCCAATTGTAGTTTGTCAGTAAATCACTTATCTTCATACTCAGGAGTTTCAGTATGTTTTCAATGACCTCAGCAATGAGGCTGCTGACACAAAGTCACATGATGTGAACCTTGTATTGGATTTCCATGAGATGTGTTTGTAATTTGACCGAATCATCATCAGTGACTTGCACCATTGTTGGTATATCTTCTTTAGAACACAAAACAGACACAATTCCAGTTTGATATTAAGGGACTGAAATCATACACACATGAACATGACTGACAGGAGTAACCAATGTTGAGATGTGTAGTCTGATTGATAGAATCAGGAAACCATGAAGTTCATTATTCATAACACAAAAAGTCAAAAGTTTGCCAAGTCAAAAACAGTAACAGGAAGAAAACTGTAACAGCTTTAGCGTAGCAGGAATATTCATAATTTTAATCAGTTTAAAGGAAGCACAAAAAATATTTCAATTATTAAAACAATTTTAAAAGTAAAATGTACATCCCGAAGCCTGTAGCAGACAGAAGAAAACCACAAGAGACCAATTCATATTCTTCATGTATATCTGTAACAAAAAAGAAATAAAATAAAATAATTAAAAAAAATATTTGTAAAGTTGTTTATCTATAGTTTTTTTTTAATTACTCATATAACAATATTTATATTCCTTTACAGCCGCAGAAATAAAAATAAAAACACTGTTGTTTTGTCATTGTTTTTATTGAGTATGATTTATTATGATATTGAATTATTTATTTGTTTTTTTAACCTGAGTTTTGACTTCTGTTTTCTTGTTATTGTTTTGCAGTGTAGTTCACTTTTTCCTGGAAATATACAATTGTCCGTAATAAGCATTTTTGCACGTGTTGTGGTAATTCCAGTCAAGTGATTTTAATGAAAAAAGAAACAATTGTCAGCGTGAAAAATAGAGAGAATGCATGAAAACAAATCTCTAAACACTCAATTTTCAAAAATGAACATTTAAACATCAATTAAAATAAGAAGAACGTTAAGTAATTACAAATAACAATTTTAATAAAAATGTTTGCATTTTCCCGTGTTTCCATCAGTAATGTGGATGTTATTGATTTCAGGTGGATGATTTTCTAAATATATTCTTTCATTCATTTAGAGATAATCCAGACTGCATCTTAATGATTTCATTTCTTTAGTTTCACCAGGACTGTCTAATGCTCAGGCTTATGGGAGTGTCTACCGATGGAGGGGCGTGTCCAAAGTTGTCTGCTATGCCTCAATAAATTAAAATCCAGAATATGCTTTGGATTTATACAATGCATTAAATTTTTATTATTAAAGGGGAAAAGGCACAGTAATAGTGGAATGTATATTGTTGTTTTCATACCAGGAGAGAATCAGATGTGTCACATTTAATACTGAACACAACTCAACACATTAAGATCTTGGACATTTTCTGAAGATGGCAGGCGAAGAAAAAGGATCTAGAAAACAAACAATAAATGCTGAACAAGAGCTTTTGAGTTACGCTTTTTGAGCGTAACTTAACGTTCAAACGGAATATTTACAGAAGCCTCTTATTGTTGAAATAATTCACTAAACTAACATAAAAAAAGATTATTTGTTATGATTATATTGTATTATATCCATTAAAATCTGGTAATATGTAAGGTAATATATGTTTAAATCACAACATTAAAAAGAATCCTGACAAATTTAAAGGCTAATATTAAGCTATTGAAAGGGAAGGATTACGATCTACTAGCTACGTTCTGCCTTAAGACTAAATGGTGCAACCGAATAACGGACAGAGCTTGTTATAAACTAGTAATTGCTAAGCCTCTAGTGAGAACATTATGTTCTCATTTAAGAAAAAACTTACGAATGGTGGTGTTACCCTTCCCTGCAGTTTTCGTATCATACTTTATGAAACTTTAACAAAGCTAATCCCTCACTTGCATAATAAAAATACAAACTGCATAATAAAAATACAGACTTAATTACTACAGACGTGTGGCACTTACGTCCGTCATCACGAAATCTGGTCTTGGCTTATCTGAGGGACATCACTGGACCCTTACAAGACCCTGCAGTATGCTTACAGATCCAACAGGATGATGCAGTTAACATGGGACTGCACTTCATCCTGAATCATCTGGACAGACCACGGAGTAATTTAAGGAATCCTGATTGTGAACTTTAGCCTTCATTGCCATCGTTCCATCATTCCTACAGACCAAACTAACCCAGCAGTCTGTCCCCAACTCTATCGGTAAAGGGATCACCAGTTTTCAGATGGACAGGCAGTGAGGCTGGGAAAATTCCTATCAAACAGCAGCTCCACAAAAACTGACGCTCCTCAAGGATGTATGCTCGTCCCACTGCTTTTATCGCTCTACAACAACGACTGCACCTCTAAAGACCCCTCTGTCGAGCTTCTGAAGTTTGCAGATGACACTATACTCATCAGTCTCATCCAGGATGGAGACAAGTCTAAGTACAGACAGGAGGTTGAACATCTGGCTTTCTGGTGTAGTCACAACAACCTTCAGCTGAACACGCTCAATGTAGAGGATATGATCATGGACTTTAAGAGAAACCCCCCTGCACTTCCATCACTCACCATCATGGACAGAACTGAGGCTGCAGTAGAGACATTCAGGTACCTGGGATCCATCATCTCTCATGATCTGAAATAAAGGAGTAATATAAATTAAAAGTGAAGATACAACAAAATAAAAACATTCAAGAATCAGCCTTTGTTCATATTTTTTTTACCACAAAATGGGGCTAAGGAGCATGTGTTCGGTGTGGTCATCATTAGTTGCTTTTACTGTGTTTTACCTGAAATGCAAATTAGTAAATTTGACTCTGTAATAACTCTCCTTCTTTTAGTGAGTTCATCATCCTCTTCATCAGCATGGTTGTCCGCGGTTAATGTTATACAGTCTCTTTTCACTTTGCAAAATTTGTATGGGAACAGTTGAACCTTTCTATGCGAAATGTAAAAGCATCACTTTAGCTGACCAAAACCAAAGGCTGCTATATGCATAAGTGATTTTTTGAGCATGCAAACTGGGAAAGTCCACTGGAAACACAATGAACCATGAAACATGAGAGGATCTGAAAGTGCATTAATTGTCATGTGATCATTCTTCTTACATAAGGTTGTAACAGACCCCAATCATCACCGCTGCAGTTTTGGGTTGATCCTGTTCCCAAATATCTCAATGTCATGACTTTAGATCTGGAACTATGGAATGTCTGTGCTGTATTG
>CM065669.1:12266386-12319549 GCA_033220385.1 Triplophysa yarkandensis | reverse complement strand
GCGTGATGGGGCTGCTGGAGGATATTGTAGGGATTTTAAAGGCTTCTGTCTTTGCCTTTTCATTTTTGAAGCTTTTTGAACAGCTTTTTTCTCCAAGCCCCTGTCTGTCTTTCTCTGTATTCTTTTGTTTTTGATGTGTCTGTTTTTGCGAACAGATGTGGGAAACTGTACAGAGTTTCAAATATTAAAGAAGATACCGGAATGGTCCAAACCCTGTCAGGGAGATTTCATGCTCCATGAGAATCTTTTAATGTCCCATGTGATAGATCTGATGCAGTGATCTGCTGTCATCATTATTCATTTAACGCATTTTATTTCTGCTCTATTTCTTCTAAGATAAATAGTTTAATTTGGTGTGCTTAAGCATATATGTTTGTAAGCATACACATCATATATAATATTAAGCATATATCATTTTACTCACCCTCATTATAGACCTGCATGACTTATTATTTCTGCGGAGCATGAAGGAGATCGTTAGCGAACAGCAGTGCCACTGCAAGTGAATGGGTGCGAGTTATCAACATTCTTCAAAATATCATCTTTTGTGTTCTGCGGCAAAATGATAAATAAATAATGCCACAATTTTCATTTTTGGTTGAACTATCACTTTAATGTCCCATAGATTTGGATTGGATGCAGACCAAAGATTTTATTACTTAAAGTAGCAAGTACACACCCAGAAAAAACCTAGCAACAGTAAAGAAAGGCCAGAGGCAACCACAACATCCCAAATTGCATTTGTGTGTTTTGAATAAGCATACACCAGACATTAATGTCTTCTGTCATACCCCTTTTGTCACATTGCTTAAGTATCACTTTGAGTTACAGTGATTTTTATATCACACCTTCCCTCATGTCTCCTTGACAACAGGTCTTTAACTGCAGTTAAATCAATTTAACACATCTAATACAAGAGTTTTGACTCTCAGCATCTCTCATTAACTCAATTATGTTTTCGGAAATCTACCTTCTCTTTGCACTCTTTTTCTGTTGTTTGTGACTGTCTGAAGTTTCTTTTAAGTTAGTTTAAATCTGTTGTGTTAAATCATATCCTTTTTTGTGTAACCTCTTTGTGAAACTTTGTCATAATTTCTCCCTCTTGACCTTTTAAGTCTCATTCTTCCACTTTCTTTCTTCTTCAATCGAAGATTATTTGAAAATTGTTGATAACATATTAATAGCGATACTCATACTGTAGAAGTCAAAGGGTGCTGATGCTGTTTAGTTACCAGCATTCTTCAAAATATCTTCTTTTGGGTTCTGCAGAAGAAAGAAGGCATATATCTTTGAAATGGCAAGAGTGCAGGTAAATAGAAGAATTGTAATTTTGGAGGGAACTATCACTTTATATCATGAAGAAAGCTGAAAAATTGTGTGCGGTATTCTTAACGGGTATTTGGATAAATTCTTTGTAGCTGCAGGTTTGTGATGAAAAGCAAGTATATTGGCCTTCAACATCTTCACATGTCACAATCTTTCTGTTTACATGAGTTTCTTTGGCAAGCGGCACTGCAGTGACCGGCGAGGACTGTAAGAAACCAGAGCCAATGAACTTTAGGCCCTCTCTCTCTCTTTCTCTCTCGCTCATTCATATTTGGCATTCGTCTCTTAGCTGAGTGACTATTTTTATGCCACATAAACCATCTTTTATTAGAATTTGTACCACTTGTTTTTTCTGTGTTTAGTCCCTCTTGGACATTGGCTCTGTTTTCAGTATGGATGATTTAAGAATCTCATTAATCCTCTGCGGTCCATTGGCTCATTTTAATGAATGCACTTGTTAATTTTATCTCCAATACTTCCTCATTTAACTTTTGGATATTCCCTTGGTCTTAGATTCAGAACCCTTTAAGCTTACTTGAATAAATATGTACATTTTTCGTATGGTCCTGATGTAGCCTTTTTAATATGTTGCCAATATTTAATAGAGATATATTTATAAAGAAAACATAATTTTTGTCATTCAGCTGTGTGTGTGTGCAGGTGTCAGTATGTCATATTTATAAGTATTTACTTTGATCTCTTTGCTTTCCTTTTTGCATTCCAGTCAATTTGAAACACATTCTTTTACTGAAGTCTTTATAAGGTCTTGTTATGTTTTGCTGTGGTTATAAACGTCACATACAGATTTATTGTATGATGGAGAAATCTGATTTTTAAACACTTAATATTATTGTATATCTATAAAAAGGGTCAGATGAAGTTTATGTTAGATTTGAAAGCGTGTTACTTTTATCTTTCAGCGTTCATGTTTTCTGTGATGTCGCTCATTAAATGTTCAAACAGAAGAATGTTTTTGGCTGGGTGTTTTTGACGGATTTGTAGGGCTTTGTAGTAAAAGTGAAGCAAGAATTGAAAGCTTTGGTCTGTTTGTAATGTGGATGTTAATCCTCACTAGAAGATTTTATACTCTAAGAGCTGAAAGAAAATCTCCTGCTTTCCAACTTTTCTTTGTTTTTGGTCTCTTTCTCACCCGTGTCTACTCTCTTACTTTCAAACCTCCATCATGAATCATCTTTCTTCGGTAAACCTTGTCATGCGGGTGGTCATTGTAAGAGGTTCTGCATGAGGAGCTGGAGTGGGTTTAAACATCTGTCAGTCAAAAACCTGAGATGTTGAGGTTTGAGTTTTATGTGTTGAGTTATACTGTTATGTTGGGCGTACGTGGTTGTGTAAATGTGTTTTTGAGAACATTGTGTATGGTTTCCTGTGTCCATAGTGATGGAAAAAGAAAAACGACAAGACCACATTCCCTCCATATTCCCTGATATTTATCCAGATCCCAAAAATAGAGCTGTGTTTCTCTTAAGGAGGTGCAGGAGGAGAGAGAGAGAGAGAGAGAGAGAGAGAGAGAGAGGGAGAGGGAGAGAGAGAGCGGGAGAGAGGGAGGGAGAGAGCGGGAGAGAGGGAGGGAGAGAGAGAGAGAGAGACAGACAGGAGGAATTTCCGGCTCAGAGTTAAGGTTAATAGAGCGGAGAGTTTTGCCCAACTATTATGCCGATGAATATCTATTTATCTTCGTCTTGTCAGAGACATTTTTTGAAATAAAAGAAGGTCATTTACCAGTAAATGTTTGTCTCACCTCGTCTTTGTAGTCTGGCTTTGTTGGATGTTATTGCCAGGTCTTGTTTTGTATAACCGTTAAGTTGGCAGCAATGTTGTTATTCGTTATTTTAATAATGCAACAGTGTAGCAAAACAAATATAAAAAACAAAGTAGACTTATGTCTCATGAAGTGACTGCTGTTTTGCTGGTTTTCTGCAAATGTTTGTAATGCATAAAATCTGAATTAATGCAAACATTCAGATTTATTTTCTGTATGTTTATGTAGAGTATATCATGGGATTGACCGGTCACGATCACTGTGTTCTTGTTCTACATAAAAAAAGTGAATATTTTTATAAACATCTACATTATTGTATTTGCCCCTATTTGGTCATTATCTTTTTCATCAACTTACAAGATCATAACATACTTTCTCATTTTCTCTTGTGTGCTGTGGTTGCATCTCACTTTCAGCCCAGATGGATTCAGTTAATAGAGGAAAGATGAAATAACATCAAGTCAAGCATGACATAACGGAGCATGTTGTTTTTAATGGCTGTGTTTTACCCCTTTCTTTCATGTGTGTCCAGCCGTTCTGTGTGTATGGACATTATTTCAAACACTTCTGCGGACGAAGTGGGTTTGATATTTTTTAATTTTGTAGTAACCTTGAAAGACTTTCTTTGGTATTACATTACAAACATGATACTTTTTGTTTGTCACTATGATTTTCTTTAAGTATTTCTGTTTACTATTTACTTGCAGCTCTTACATTTAAAATCATAACCTACTTCAATATTTACCATAAGCTAGTATAGCTTATTGTAAGCTGTAGCAGTATAGTAGTATAGCAGTATAGTAAGATATAGCAGAATTCCTTAATATTACCTTTTTCACCATAGTAATTTTGCTATAGTAGCATAGGAAATAGTTTAGAACACAATATAAAAAATGTGCAACAGCATTATACTATAGTTTATAAATTCACCATAATAATGCATCAGAACACTACATTAAAAGAGTATACTACAGTTTTCTGTAGTAAATAATGAAGGATACTACAGTTTCCTCATGTGTAGTATTGAAAAAAGGATGGCGTACATTGTCAGTTCACGACCCAGAAATATCAAATAGCATGAAATAGTTTTCTCATGATATCATATGGCTCATCCTTATTCCTCAAATGCACAAACAAAATGTGATAAGCACACACGTTTTTTCCCAGTAATGCTCTGATATACTGCCCTCTCTGTCTTGCACGCACACACACACGCACACACGCACACGCACACGCACACACACACACACACACACACACACACACACACACACACACACACACACACACACACACACACACACACACAGACACACATAAACACACATACAGACACAAACACACAGATACACACATACAGACACATACAAAGAAACATACACACACACACACCACACACACACACACATACACAGAAACACACACATACACAGAAACACACAGAAACACACACACACACACACACACACACACACACACACACACACACACACACACACACAAACACACACACACACACACAGAAACACAATAGCTCTTTTCAGTGTTGGATGATACAGTAGCACTCTCATATTCTCCGTCTGTGTTCAAGTTTGGAAAGCTTTGAGTTTGTACTGACAGACAGCTGCTCGCTTCACAGGTTGCTCTCCAGATGTTGTCCTGATGGAAGTTCAATTTTGTCATATTTCTAGTGTTGATTTTAATAACATTTAAAGGAAAACTTAATGCACTTAGTCTCACTGGCGTCACCTGCTGGTGGGCAATAGTCTGAAGGTCCAGAAAGTTTTCCTATTTGTATAATGACAAAAGCAATATTATGTCAGCATCAGATCAGGTGAAGCATGCCTGCTTGAGTGACCCTGTTTTGATATAGAGAAACAGACAAATGCTTGAGGTTTGAGGATGAAGAGGTGTAGTTTTGGTGGTTTTGAGCCTTGGTCAGCCTGGAAAACCAGATTAAAACCACTAATAAAAGGAAATCCATTATTGGCATGCTTTTACAACGCTCTCATTTTTAAATCTGTTTTACAGATCTTATTCAACATCCCACTGCTGTAATCTGTTATTTTGTATGATGCTGCTTGAAATGTGTCTTATGGCCGGAGTTTTGTTTTATGGTGTGTGTCGATGGATGTGGTTTTTGTAAAGCAGCAGGTGGGCCGGTGAAGTGCTGATAATCGCTGATATGCTTGAGCGTGTTTCATTATGAGACGTGATGTTTTCACCCACACTGTACAAAAATAAAGACAAAGTAATGCAAGGCTTGTGTTTATATGTTCTGCCTTATTTGTGATTTTGGTTAACCCACCTGTATATCATTGAGGTTCATTTATAAATCCCCTTATCACAAAACAAGACAAATATTCAAGGATAACTGTTGTCTTGCAATTTCCTGTCCTATTTTATTTTGTCATTTTAAACACTACACATAGCTCATCAAAACACATCTGAGGACGCCGTTTTATTCATTTATTCAAGTTTATATCGAAAAAGGTCAGGGTGACACAGCAATGATGTCTGGAGACTGTGATTTTATGATGGTTTCATTCACCGAAACTTAGTCGCAGATGGAGGAACTGATGATGATGATTCCTGTAATGTGTTTGAACTTTGTTTATTACTTATCTAATCCTCCTTTAATAATTCATTGATGTATTACACCTGCAGAGTGGATCCTGGTAGGTAATAAATCTTTATAATGTTCTGTAAGATGGAAGATGAGAAGTCCTCTTGAACGTAATGAGTTATATTGATGATAGAAGATCAGGTTTGTGGATATCTGGGTCAGATGTGATGTGCACATGTGTTTGTTGGAGTAGATCTGGACCCCCGTAGCGCTGCCAGGATAGCCGGCAGGAATAAACTAGCATATTATTAACTGAAGAGAACATTTTTCAAAGTAAAGGTGGTTGGGTTTCTCTGGGGATGACAAATGTATGCTACATTAAAGATAAATAGTCTCTTTTCCTGTATAAAACAAACAGCAGGGATAAAAATGTGTCAGTCACAATGGAACACAAAATAAGATATTTCAAGAAATGTCTCAGTGACTTCGTGTTGATATAATGGGTGTCAGGGGGTGTCAGTGTTGTTTGGTTATCAGATTTTTCTTAATATATTTTCTTGCGTTCTGCAGAAGAAAGTCATATAGGTTTGGAATAACATAAGGTTTCAGTTAAGATCACAAGTCGGATTTACTGCTTCATACACACATACTGAAAGATGACCATGTGTTGTTGTCATATTTTATCTGCATTTGCAGGTATCTTGTTCTTTGTGCTTAAGGTTTAAAATTACATTGATTTAAGTATGATCAAGGGACATTTACCTGATTTCGCAAAATATACATCAAATCTTGAATTATATTACCCTTTCTGAAAAAAATTTACTTCTTTATGTTAAGAGATTGTTAGTTTTAGTCTTTTTTAAATTTTTTTTGGACAAATCTGCATATACTTTTTGATGTGTTGAACACAAAGAAATATTTTTAGCTTGAGTGCTTGTAATTAAACAGTTCTTGGACCCCTCTGACTTCAATAGTAGAAGAACTAAAATGATAGCTACCCCGGTACCTTTATGCTGTCCTACATTCTTCAAAATATCTTATTTTGTGTTATACAGAACAAAAAGGAATACAAATATTTTATTTAAAAAATGTCTACTGTAGTAAATAGGGTCCAAGAACTGCTTGGTTTCTTATAAACATTTAAAAGCATATCTCAAATATTCTTCTTTGTGCTCATTATAACAAAGAAATTTATACAGACTTACAACAGCTCAAATATTAGACAGTATTTTTGTTTTAGGGTGAAGTATCCCTTTAATCTCTAAAGTCTATAAAGAACAGCTTGACCTGTTCCAACACCAGCATTTGCAGTAGATCAATCACATTATCTGATTCTTTGCCATTGACAGGCCTATTAAACTCATATATCAAACACACTTAACCAAGAGAATTGAAAGCACTGTTCTGATGCCAGCAGTGTTTACAACAGTCACTAGTCTATTTTATCTTTGTATGGAATGAATGTTGATCTCTCAGGTAGAGCTTCTGTCATATATCAGCAGTATAATGTTGGTTTTTTGTGTTGACCAGTTTTTTGGATACACTAAACATGATTCTGCATCCGTCCATTGAATTGTCGGCTGCTGCTATGGCAACTGGTATAAAAGCCACATAACCTGCATCAAATGACCTTTCAGGATAACCCGAAGGATGCAGGTTTAAAAATCCTTGGTATTATGATCAAGAGATGCTCTTAAGTTAATAATAGGTTTGAGAATGTTTAAAAGCGGCTGTAAGATATTTCTTTATGGCTACGCTTTTTTTGCTGTAGCCCAGGAATATTCCCTGTGTCTCATGGTGACACTTTAGATTTAGGAAAGGGTTGATTCTTCGGTGAAAGGATGGAGGGTTGTGCTGTATTTATCTGACTATCACAGCCAGCATGTTTTACAGGGAAAAATGAAGGCCCTTTCTCTTCAGGTGACCAGTGTTCCTTAATAATGCATCAACACAAATGCAGTCGCTGCTAAAAATAGTCTGACAGTGAATTCAGATTTACCTCATGAGGGATGAATGAACAGAATCTGCTCATAGTTGTTTTACTGCATTTAATCAGTTGGTAAATGCTTTTATCTTTATTTAAATTAAGAGCAGATTATATTTTAGAAGAGAAATGCTTATTTTTTTATTATTCATAAAGTACCGCTAAAATTTTCTCACGGAGGGTCGACTTTAGATTCTTTTTGAAAGGTTTTATCTTTTTGTACTGTCAATCACTCAAGGTGCCGCCCCCTGTTGCTATAGAAACAAACAACCACACCTCTCCTCTAAAGTGTTGACATCCTCATCCGACTGATCCAATCCTATTTGCCAGGGCAGATCTGCGTTGGATTGGTCAGCTCTCCGAGGTTCTCTGTTCAATGCTTTTGGCGAGCTGTTTGAGCCGGTCTCTCTCTGTCTCTCTCTCTCTCTCTCTCTCTCTCTCCCTCTCTCCCTCTCTCTCTCTCTCTCTCTCTCTCTCTCTCTCTCTCTCTCTCTCTCTCTCTCTCTCTCTCTCTCTCTCTCTCTCTCTCTCTCTCTCTCTCTTTCTCTCTCTCTCTCTCTCTCTCTCTCTCTCTCTCTCTCTCTCTCTCTCTCTCTCTCCTCTCCCTCTCCTCTCCCTCTCTCTCTCTCTCTCTCTCTCTCTCTCTCTCTCTCTCTCTCTCTCTCTCTCTCTCTCTCTCTCTTTGCTTCTCTCTTCGCCATCAGTCAGAAACAGCTTTGGTAAGGGTCGAGACACGCAGTGATTTTTCATCGACTCTGGATTTAAAACCTCTTGCTTTTAGCAATTACATCATTTAACTCTCCTCAGCCTGTTGCGTTTCTCCTGGCACGGGCATTCAAGCTGTCGGACGGGGGTGTCGAGGGTGGGGGGTGTCCTTCCAGCAGACACAGTCACCTGAGGGGCGAGGGACACGTGTCGCATGCTGCAGATGGTACGGACCCTTGCCCAGTTCACCATCGCTCTGGAGGAGATGCAAGAGAGCGGAGAGGGTACAAGTGATGATGGAGGTGGGGCGGGTGATGACATGATGGACAGGTCCACCGCAGAGCCCAATGGAAATGGGGTTGGGGGAGGCACCGGGGCAGAGGTACGGGCCTCACAGAGACACACGTTTTATCTTTACCTGCTGCAAACATCTGTGTTGTTTTGTTGCATCCCTGTTTGTGACAGCACACCACTCGAGGCTTTTAACCCTTCGGATGGTTGACCTGTTGCTTCCTACATTTTGAAACACTTCTGTGTTCTGTCTGTTCATCGTCTATGGCATCATTGTTAAGATTGTCAGAACAGGTGGAGAGAATAGATGGAGGTGAGTGTTGTTTAGTAAAGTTTAAGACCCTCTCTTTCTTCAGCGGCAGGTTATTCTCTCACCTCTAATAGAATTAGGAAGACTAAATCAGTAACCGGTTGAATCATGAGATTAGGCAGAAACATCACCTTCAAAGAGAGAGCGAGAGAAAGAAAGAGAGAGAGACCTGGATTATGTCCAGACACAGAGGATTTTCCTGTCTGTGGGGGGGTGTAAGAACGTCTTATACCTCACATATGTCCACAGGTTCTACCTATTGTGATGTTTGTTTAAAGAGAGAGTTCCTAAAATCTAAATTTCTTTTATGGAATACAATGAAGAAATTTTAAGAAATGTCTCAGTGGTTCCATCTCCATGCAATCTAGGTCAATCGGGTCAATTTTGTTTGGTTACTACGTTCTTCAAAATATCTTCTTTTTTGTTCTCGAGAAGAAAGAAAGTCATACAGGAAAAAATGGAACTGGGAGGATTAATGACACAATCTTAAATTTTTGATGAACTATCCGTAAAAGTTTATTTTCATTATGGTCTTTTAGTCTGGTGGTAATCTGTTGTTATGTTCTGAAAAAGGAATTATGGTTCTCATATATATATCTCTATATTTATCTGTTTTTAGTTTCCCTCGTTTCTATTGTTTTCTGCTCATGTTTGGCTTGGTTTTCGTCTGCGATACTCTTTCTCAGCGCGTTTAATCATCGCAAATTTTTCCTCTACCAAAAATAGACAGTTTGCTGTGATCCTGTGACCTGCTCTTGGAAGGACCAGCAGAGCTGGCATGCAACATGTGGCACAGATCATTCAGACTTACATTCAAAGAATTCTGTAGTTTTATTATACAAACTTCACTTTGTGTACTTTGCTTTGATTTTGTAATAAATGTAATGTACCATATTTCTTGTGCAGCTGATTTGACACAATGAAAATGGTAAAAAGCGCTATATAAATAAACTTGACTTCAGTTGAAAGTCTTCCCTGAGCACAGTAAGTAGTGTCCAGTGTTTTAAGTTCTTCTGGAGAAGGTGATGTGATGAGAAAGCCTAAGAATTAAAACAAACAGTTGTTACTTCTGATTTCTCTAGTGTTTCTGTGTCGTCCATATTCAACTCTGTTACTTATATCTGGCCCCCTCAAAACATACTAAAGTATACTGTAGTTTTATTCTTAATATAGTAAAATCGCAGTGTACTACAACAATAAGGTATTATTTATAACCATTCTATAGAAAGTATATACATTTTTTATATTAAGCATTACCTTTATATATATTCGTCTTCAATGCTGTTTTTTCTAGGATTAAATTTTGTGGCCTTTGTAAATGTAAAGAAAGCCGACTTGACGTAACATTGTTGAAGAAGCTCTGCAGGAGGGTAGATTTTTTCTCTGAAAGTCAGTTGAGGAAAACCTGTTGCTGGGGTAACGTTAGAAAGATGGAGCTTTATAAAAGATGATGGTTTGGAGAGAGAGTTAAGGACACTCGTTACAAGCTGACGGCAGTGGAGGCGGAATGAAAATGATGTGTGGTGCTAGGCAACTAGTCTGTTGCTTTTTCAATTCCCGGACAGATTCTTCTTTTTGAAATGACGATGTTCACTGTAGAATTGTGTTTTTGCAGCAGGTGGTATCATATTATAGTCACCCGCATGTTATCGGACCCATCACATCACAACAGGTTAGAGCATGTGCAGAAACTGCTAGGCCACATCTCAGACAAAACTATAGGTTTGATATACTAAACAAGAGTGTTTAATTATTATTAGTCATATTTCTAAGAGAAAACATGAACATTGTGTGTTTAACTACATGTTGGTCTACAATTCAGGGAGGTCAGTTCCATTTTGATAATGATGAAGTTCATCCAAAAAATTTAAATGTTTGAAAATACAAAACGAAAAGGGATATGACAATGTCACGAAATATGTGAAAACAAATGAGGTTATTTCATTTTAAATGTGTTCGTTCTTTTATTCATTTACTAAAGAAGATTCACTTCATATTTTGTCATGAATTGACAGCAATAATACAGAAAAAACTAAATAAAAAAACATAATTTTCAGAATTTACTCGGTATAGGTGTGTTTGGATAAATCATTATTTGTTGTTTATTCTTTGAAAATTTCTGCCAAATGTTCAAACCAAACCCAAATTTTTATATCTCACATACTGCAAAGAAATCAAAATTCATTTTCTCTTTATATGTGTATAAATGAAAATTTTAAAAGTATTTTTTATGTGGTAACCTGGATTTTTTTTTAAAGCTTTTGTTTGTCTTGTCATGCTGTCATGCTATGATTCTTAAGGTTTGATTTTTTTTAACTAGGACCGAGTGCAATATTCTCTTCTGTGACCGTATAGACATACGTTTTTCTCTGTAGGTTCAGTGTTTTGTGATGGAATCATCACCTTTGTGTCTTTGAATCTTCCATTTCTGATCAGATCAGTATAGGTATGTTTGTTTCTGTAGATAACATTTCTAAACCCGATTTCTCTGTTATATGTGATAAAACTGTATGGAAGCAGTAGAAGGCCTCAAATCTTCAGTAGAGCGTGTTTCTGAAATAAATATTCTTGTGACTAAAACAATGCCCTAAATGACCCCAAAACCAGCCTCAGGCCGAACCTTTGCACTATGACCTCATTGCCTAAAATACACCGGGGTCATTAAGGATAATAGAGGAACATGATGGGGGTGGGGATGCCAAAGTCACAGACATAAATCAATAGCTGCGGACAACATCTCTATTATGATTAAATTAGTTCTTGCCTACGTCCTCCTCATGGGGTTAACCTACTTCCTTTAGTATCTCATATTTGTCTTTGGATGTAATTCAGTCATTTCTTTTGGGTTTCTTGGTTCAGTGTGTGTTTGTCTGATACTTTAGTTTACTTGAAGATTTACTTATTATTCAGGTAAATGATGAGATCTTTCAGAGAAATGCATTTTTAGGTTCCATAGTCTGAATCTGTTATTAGGATGCTGACCCATAATGCATCAGAGCTGGAGAGCTGTGTGACACAAACAAAATTGTTTTAATAAAGACAGCTCTCACACATTCATAAAAACGCCATTCTAAAGATTCCAGACACATTTTGCTGAGAATAATTTGGTCGAAGTGCATTTTTTAGGAAGACGTTAAATATATAACTGTACATTCGACATAACGATTTGTCTTGAATAATTTTTAAATTTTTTAAACTACTTGATATTAGTTTCATTTAATTTTGTTGAAAGTCTTTTTTTCTTTTTTGTAATGTTCATTTTGGGAAGTGTTTTTTCCTCCTCAAATTAATTTTCTGATAGACTGCTATAGGATGATATTGATTTAGTTTTAAAGATGAACTCTTGATTAGAGTTCGTAACTAAACAGGAAATGAAGATGGATTGTTTGGAATATGTGACTTTGGGTGGCATATCTAGCCTTCTGTACACTGGACGTGACTTCCTGAACATCTCTGTGTTTCTGAACAGTACCTGTGAATGATCTGATAGATCAGAGGACACTGGCTCTCTATTAAAGAAGAATGTACAGGATGTCTGATTCTTTCTCTCTGTCTCTCAGTGTGTGGATAGATGAACTCAGCTCAGGTCTGACTCACTTTGCTTAGTTATCATCTCAAACGAGAAAACATACACATATTTGGCTCGGTGGACTAACACAGGCCAGTAAACAGGAAATTCTTATTTTGATTAGGGTGTCATTATAAAGTGTGTGTGTGTGTGTGTGCTGTGTGTGTGTGCTGTGTGTGTGTCCTGTGTACGTGTGTGTGCGTGTGCGTGCGCATTTTTGTGTGTGCATGTGTGTGAGTGTGCATGTGTGTATGTGTGTATCTTTATGTGTGTGTATGCATGTGTGAGAGGGATGGCATTATATGTTCCCTTAGACAATATTTATAATATTTAAGGAGATTTGATAGAAAAATTTAAAGTCAAAATCCAGAAGAATAATAATCTTATTAACTGATCAAGTTCCACGCAATGTTGCTTTCTTGTCTCTGAGTTAATGTTTTTTAAATGCTAGAATAAACCCATTTAACCCATATATTTTTCCCTGTCACTTTTTATGTTAAAAAAATTATACACAGAAATGATTATGTGTATGTATATTTTTGTGAGTCTAATTTAATCTCTTTAATTTCTTTACAGGACATGAGAAGACATGTAATGATGACTCTACTGGACACTGAACAGTCTTATGTTGAATCTCTGCGAACACTCATACAGGTATACACAAGTACATACCCATGCACACATACACACACTAACACAGTTTTGTTAAAACAACGAATTTTGTGTTATTTCTGGGACAAAACACTTTGTTACATTACTTTTACTTTTTTACTTTTTCATCAGAACCAGCATAATGTTTTAATTCAAAATTGTTAAACCACAGTGTGTTTGTTAACATTTAGCACATCATTTACGAGTGTGCACAGACATAATATCTAAAGCTAGTTTTTGTAATTTCAACTGACAAATGATCTATTGCGTAACAGTTTTATCATAATAAAGACTAAAAAAACTTCAGTTTTCATTAGATTGTGTATATGATTTAGATGAGCCCAGAGTCTCTCAGTCTGAGAACATAATGTTACTCCCAGTTCCAAATCTCATACTGTAGAGATTAATCTGACAAATCATCTTTTCTCGTCTCTTCTGACTCACGATGTACTATTCCAGCCATACAGAGGCTGCTGGAGGGGTTGCCATGACGACAAGGTGAACGAGCCTTGAACTAAAACATCATGCGAATCTGTGCGGGCACTGTGGCCCCAATTACAGATTTCTCCATTATTAATGTCTGAACGAGGATGATTGTGATTGTGTTCTGTCAGAATCACATCCCATAAAGGATGTTTGAACGATAGGCCGAGCTAACACTTAGAGAAAAACACAACCTCAGGGTGCAGAAATTGCTCAGGGTGTGGATGGGAAAGGGTGTGGAGAGATGTGTGATGGGTGGATGAAAGACGGCGAGGTTTATCACCGCAGTGGCCCGTCTGTTAGCACGTTTCAAACGCCTGAGGAACATGGTCCAGATGCGCCTCAGTCAAAACAGAAAACAGAACCTGACGAACAGACGAACACTGTGCTTAGGTTTTTTGTGTATCCTGGTTATGATCTAGCCAACACATGGTTAGTGCACTTTGAAGTATTTCTTATCCTTTGAATCTCTTCCATCAGGGATACATGAAGCCCCTGAAGCATCCAGAGAACTCTCCTCTCTGTGACCCATCTCTGGTGGATGAGATGTTCTATCAGATCCCAGAGATCCTGGAACATCACGAGCAGTTTCTGGAGCAGGTGCTTGAGTGTGTCCACCAATGGCACGACAGACAGACCGTCGGACATCTGCTGATTCAATCTGTAAGTTCCTGACTTTATTATACTCACAAAAGATCAAAGAAATAACTGAAATACATTTGATATTTATGAATGTCTCTTATGAAGATTAGTACTCTGCAAGCAAAATAGTGTTTTCATACGGCTTGTAAAGTACATTCATTCATTTTTCAGCCCGTACGAATAAATTGTTCAATTTCGTTTAATCAAGAGACGTTCATGTAGTGCACATGCCGGCCCATTTTCACATTAACTTGTAAAAATGATGTCATCCATCTGAATGTCATGTCAGCTCAGCCGAAAATCACTCTGTGATTGGCCACCCTGGTGAAATTTAGATGTGTGCATTCCCCAATGTTTTCACATTGACACCTATGTCTCACCAAGAACCTTTTCAAGAGGCATAAAAGCTATCGAAATCATACATTTAATACAATATGTTCCATAGGAGTGGAATCAGAAAACAGTTCTGTGATGTTTTAGTATGTCCAAAGCATCACATAGTAACCTTATATACTAAAAGTACACACATGTATATAAATTTAGCACACCAACTGATGTAGGTCTCTGCAGAATGCTGAATAACATCCCTTTGTAATCACTGGCTGTATGTTGTTTAGATGGTTTTGTCAGCTTCATGTTCACATGTTGAATGATTGATTTTCACATGCTTGAAAATAGTCGTCACTCTGACGCTGAGGGAACTACACGGGTCGTTTGCTGTCATTTAAAATCAGATTTATGGGCATTTGTTTGAGAATTTGAGTGCTTTTGGCACCAGATCCTGTCATATTAAATAAATAGAACAGGGGAGAACAATTCTGACATTGTGTTTGTGTTTTTAAAAGGGATTTATAACATTCAGACAGATTAGGCACAAAACCGAAATGATAGAAACCTTATTAGGTTAGATTGAACCCATAGGTTTATTATTATTATTACGAAGTACATTTACATTAAATAATTTAGCAAATGTTTTCATCCAAAGCCCCTTACGAAGTTAAAGGGGTTAAAAAAAAATTTAAATCCAGAAGTACACTGAAATTTGTATATGAAAGTACTTATTTAAGGATAGTAATGAAATTGAAATGTCAAAAAGAAATCGAAAAGTAGTTACTTAGCTTTTGACAGAAGATATGTTTTTAGACAGTTCTTAAAGGTATTAAAGCATGTTAATGTTCATTAAACTCAATTAACAGCAGGCCTTTTTACACATTGAACAATTCTATATACTGTTTTTGTTTACATATAATTGTTATTCACTGTAAATGTCTTTTTTTCTTCCAGTTTTCGAAAGAGATCCTGGCCAATATTTATTCAGCATACATTGATAACTTCATGAATGCCAAAGATGCTGTGAGGATTGCCAAGGAGGCCAAACCTGCTTTTCTGAAGTTTTTAGAGGTCAGCAGGGAGTTATTCTGCACATATTTTCTGTATATCAATGTGAACATTTTGCATATATCTTATGTCTTGAAACCTTAAAATTGTCTTAAAATATCTCATGTCTTAAAAGTAATAAATGTTGTTAAATGGTGGTGGTCAACACTTTGACTGAATAAAATTGGTTATGAAATAAAAACTTTAGCAAACAAACCTCATACATTGACAGATACAGTGTTTGGGTTCAAGGATTGCTGCCATCTTGGGGCAGAATCTGAAACTGAATGTTATACAGTTCAACTCAAGATAAGGTTGTCGTATGTCTAACCGTTGCTCTCTTTTGTTTGTTCTTTCTGGTTCTCTGTTATTCTTTCTCTTTCCTCTTCAGCAAAGCATGCGTGAGAATAAAGAGAAACAGGCCCTGGGCGATCTGATGATTAAGCCCGTCCAGCGGATCCCACGATACGAGCTGCTGGTCAAGGTTATTCTCACCTTCATTTTCATCAGCTGTTTTCTAATATCATTGTTTTTTGATTGTCAACTTTTTTTTGTGTTGTTTTCATGTTACAAATGAAAACACTGTTTGTTACATCCTTAACAAGTGCATCCTAATGGTGTATGTGTGTGCATTTGCTTTAGGATCTTCTGAAACACACGCCTGAAGAGCATCCGGACTACCACTTTCTGCTTGATGCTCAGAAGAACATCAAACGACTTGCAGAGCGAATCAACAAGGGCCGAAATAATGCAGAAGAGCTGGAGAAAGAGACACGCGTGATGCAGGAGATCGAGGCACATATAGAGGGTGTCGAACATGTGAGAGACACACATCTTATTTGTAATTTAGTCACCGTAAAATCAAAAAGGATTCTTTTAGCCGTCGGATTCCTAATAAATTATTTGAAAAAAGATTTTACAAATAGCTTTTGTTTGTGAAATGCAGAAAGCCTTTTTGTGACATTCCAAACTTTCAATCAACATTTTTAAGGGCAAATAAGACATTTCAGGGATGGATAAAAGTAAGAAAATAGTTCTTTCTCATGTACAGTACAGAAAGTGCAGTTTAATGTTGTTCTCTGAAGACCAGCTTGACCTCAAGTGATCCCTAAAGATGTCATTTCCTTTCAGATCCTGAATCCACAGAGAAAGTTTCTGAGACAAGAGATGGTGGTGGAAGCTGTAAGCAAAACATTTCTCAGTCTAAAGAATAAAACGACCGTTGCAAAGAACACTCTTAATCTCCATCGTTCTCTATTCTGTAGAAGACGGTTGGTGGGAAGAAGGACCGCTCTCTCTTTCTGTTCAGTGATCTGCTCATCTGTACCACGCTGAAGAGGAAGTCCGGATCTCTGCGCAGAAGTTCCATGAGTCTGTGAGTTTCTTTTAATAGTTCAGAGATGTGAGGAGGGCCTGGGAAAACTGATGTTTGCTTTAGAAATCCCACAGGCCCCTGAGCTCATCTGGCCCAGGGGTGACAGGTCATGCTGTTTATTTTAAGATCTTACTGCACCCTGGTGGAAAGTGACTAATATTGCATTATTTATTCAGGTTTCATGATGTGAAGTTCATGTTTATTTAAACTCTTTCAGGTATTCTGCTGCTAGTGTCATTGACACCGCAAGTAAATATAAGTTCCTGTGGAAACTGCCTTTAGAAGACTTGGAAGTGGTTAAAGGTATCAATATCACCTCTCACATTCAACGTGACATCTACATTGATATTTTTTATTTCTAGTGACTTTTATTGGCATGATAAAATGTACATCTGTACGGCAAAAGCATTTGCAGCATCGATTCAGCAGCAAATAGTGCAAGGATATTATGCATATGACTTAAGGATAGTTCTAAAGTAAAATAACAAGACAAAACATTTTAATTAAAGATAGGATGCTTGTCGTGCAACTTACAGTATAATAATATATTGAAATATTTAAAAATAAAATAATATTTAAAAATACTTCAAATGTTTCCTCTGCAGGTTCTAACCAAGCTACTAACCGAGAAAACATCCAGAAAACCATTGGCCGCTTGGATGAAGATCTCAGCACTCTCGGACAGATCAGCAAACTCTCAGAGACCCTCAGTTTCCCACATCAGGTGACTTTATATATTAACTTCATAATAATAAAGTATTGTCTGCAATGATTGTCAAGAGATATATAAAAATCTTTTTTTTCTCGCTCTCTTGTGTCATTGCCGTTACTGGTTTTCTTAAAGACATATTATGCTGGAAATTGTTCTTATCTTTTTGTAACTGCAAAGATACACCATTCCAATGAAGATATTTTTAAAGATGTTTAAGTATATTGATAGGATTAGATTTTTTATTTATTATGATCATGTAAAATGGCAACTTATAGGATTTTCATTAACTGACTTCTTAATGTTGTATTAAAAAATTTATTCTTTTAACATATAATCACCCACATTTCTCAAAAGCTATATTTTCAGGTTTGGAAGATGAAAAGTCACATACTTATAAGTCACAACCATGCAAATACATATTTGCAAAACAAATAATTTTGAATAATATAGAAGATTTTACAAAAAAGCGTTTATATTTTTGTATTTTATTATTGATGTTTGTTAAGACTCTCTCTCTCTCTTTGTGTGTGTCTCTCTCTCTCTTAGAGTTTGGATGATGTGATAAAGGATCTTATGGCTTCAGTTCACCGTGAGTTGGCAGAGAAACAGTCTCTGGCCTTTAGTATGACATTATTACCCACTAAACTGGAGATTACCACAGCATCAGCAGAGAACACATTCATCTTTGAGTTCAGCAGTCCTGACACTCGCAGTAACTTTGAGCAAGCCTTCGAGGAAGCCAAAAAGAAACTCGGTAAGCACTTCACCACTTTACAAACACTTTAATGTACTCTCAAAGTTGCAATGATGTAAACTTTTGAAAAATACTTTGAAAATATATTCAAATTAAATTGAATAAAAAATTTTTTTAAACATGCATCTTTTTTATACATATTCATTATCTTTATCTTTTGTCCAGCTATGAACAAGGATCAGTGGGACCCTGAGTTTCTGAAGGCCATCCCTATTATGAAGACCCGCAGCGGGATGCAGTTCTCCTGCGCATCCCCCAGTCACAGTTGTCCCGAGAACACGTATGAGGTGTGGGTGTGTAACAGCGACGGATACGTGGGTCAGGTGTGTTTACTGAACATCAGAGACGAGCCCACAGTGGAGGCCTGCATTGCCGTCTGCTCCGCTCGCATCATCTGTATCGCAGCCGTGCCGGGACTCAAAAACAGGTGAGAGTCACCGGAGACCTCGTGTCATGTTGATAATAGTTGATCTACTGTGATAATGAGCAATGTGAGAATGGGTTGAAACGTGTGAACAGAAATTACAATATGTTACAACGACATTGTATAACGTGACTTTAGAGCTCAACAAAGTTAATAAATCTACTTTATATATGTTATAGCAGAGAACGTATCAGCAATTCTGCGCCGGCTGTCCCATCGGAGTCGAGCACCCTGTCCACCACTCAACCTCAGCTGCACATCTCCATCTCTGGCTCATCTCTGGAGCTCAGCGAGCCCGCCGCCGTCCCGCCTGCAGAGCTCGTACCCTTCGACAGCGATGACACGGATGATGAAGACTCTCCAAGCCCCTCATCCACACTTCAGAGTCAAGCCTCTCATTCCACCATCTCATCCGGTTTCAGTAAGTCTAAAACACATTTCTGTAGCTTTGTCTCTTAAGACATTATGAATGTAATCTCTTTTTATTTATTTATCTCAGATGACGAAGCCACGGTTTCTAAGGATATGGCCACTGAGACCACCAGCTCTGAGGAAGAGCAGGAGTTCACGGTCCCTAGTTCGTTCGGAGCTCCTCGGCTCAGCGCGGACAGTCCCATGGACGGTCGGGCAATGCGGAGGTCCAGTCGAGGGTCTTTTACTCGGGCCAGTCTGGAGGACCTGCTCAGCATCGATCCAGAGGCATATCAGAGCTCTGTTTGGCTAGGAACAGAGGACGGCTGGTGAGTTTTTGACTTATAACTTATTGTGGATAGGTTTGGTCTCTTTTATTTATTTCTCTATGTGGCCATGACTCAGTCAACAGAACAGATGGTTAAGAGGCAGGGAAATTTCTTTTTTAAAGTATTAAAGACCTTTTTGTTTTGTAACGATTGATGGACATAACCAGTTTCAGAGACATTAAAGTTAGTGTAGACAAAAATAAATATATTTTGTTCTCCTTGTCTCTTGTCACATTCTAGTAGCAATCAGAAGTTATCAGATCTATTTGATCCAATGTCTGTCAATCTAACAAAAATGTTTTCTTATTTTAATAATTGTATTTACATTGAGCATTATTGTAATTGTATATGTATTTATGTAAAAGGAGAGGATAGATGGCTTTGAAGATATAATAAAATAATAGTTTCTCCCCATTTTTTTTCTTCCAAAACTGTGTAAATTTTACCATAGTATAAAAAATTTAATTGCAGTCAGAATGGTTTGTTTGCCTAAATTCTTTAAAATATCTTTTCCATTTACATTTTTTCCTACTGGGGTAACTTATGGTGCCCCAGAAATCTCCATTGATAACATTCTTCCAAATATCTCCCTTTTTGTTTAACCGAACAAAAAACTTTGTTTAGAGCCTGAGTGGGTGTATTTCATGACAGCATATTATTTTGGGTTAAAGAATCATTTAAAGCTTGTTTGCTATAGCCTTTAAAACCCCTTGACAGCAGATTAACAAATACATGGAATTGATTTGTATTATTCATTTTTTTTTAAACCAGGACACAATGTTTTTTTAAGAAAGTATTTCCCAGGACTTTTGAATATAAAAACATAACACATTCGTTTAGTTTCATTACATTTCCTACTATTGAAAGTAATTGATGGTTATATAATGTTATTAATAGACATGATCATAAAGCGTTATGAAAGTTTGTTTAGACAGCACCTGATGCCCATGAGTTTAATTAAGAGTTGAACTGAAGTAAGCTCATGATGATGCAACCTCATGGACATAACATGTCAACTCAGGTGACCTTCATCTGAATGCATTACCTGTGTAACCAGAGAAACTCTCATTATCTCATGCTTAGACCTGCCTGAGCCCAATACACTGCTACACCTTACCATATACAAATGTGTACTGTCTTTCACTCACTCTCACATGCTGCTGTCATGAGTTTGCTTGTGCTCTACTGTTAGTAGACACTTACAATAAAAATGATGCTATTTGTTCAGTCTCAAGATTCATTTGTCCCTGTGCTGTATGGAGTACAATTGTCTGAACAAGTACAAACTGACTTTGAGTTCTGATAAATGTGTGTATTTTTGTAGGTATTGATGTATTGTTGTCGTGAATTATATTGAGCATTATAATTGGTGTGACCTCTCTCCTTCAAAACTGTTCTTAAAGGGATAGTTTACCTGAAATAAAAATGATGTCATCATTGACTCATCTTGACAAAGCTGTACCGTTTAACTTCGTTCTAAAAAACACTGAGAAAGATATTTGAAACAATGCTTATACTCAAACAGTACTTGGACCCCATTGAGAAAACAATAATTTAAAATGTTTTGTTCCGTCGAGATATTTTGAAGAATGTAGGACAGCAAAAAAGTTCCAAATATCTTTCTCTGTGTTCAGGCAAATTAAAAAATGTATAAAAGTTTGGAGCAGCTAGATAGTGAGATTTTTCAATTTTTGACAAACTTTAACTTTCATTTCTATCTCATGTGTAAAGAACATATTTGTTGACCAAATCTTTTCTTTTTACTTTATTATTACTAGTAAAGAAACCCAAAAAGTTTTAATACGTGATGTTTTTATTTTTCTAGCATCCACGTGTATCAATCATCTGACAACATCAGAAACAGAAAGAACAGTATGAAGATGCAGCATTCAGCTTCCATACTCTGTATACTGTAAGCAGACGCCGCCTCATTCTTCTGTCGCCATGGTAACCCATACAGTATCGTCCTTGATACAGAATATCTCTATTTCTTTGTCTTTCCAGGTATTTTGACAACAAAGTCTTCGTGTCCTTGGCAAACGGGGAGGTGATTGTTTATCAGAGAGAAGCAGGTATCCACAGATTAAGTCGTTTCAGTCTAAACAGCTGCAGTTTATGGTCATTTGTTTACAAGAATTGTTTGTGCCACAGGAAGTTTCTGGGATCCTCAGAGTTCACAAACACTGTGTTTGGGCTCACCAAGTGGACCTGTGACCAAAATGGTTCCTGTGGCCGGGAAGCTGTGGTGTGGGTGTCAAAACCGGGTTCTTATTATCAACCCCAGCAATTTAACACAAGAGGTGAGATACACAACTGTAGGCCTGTTCTTACCATTCAAAGTCTTATCTGGATTTTTAAATTCCGTCTGTGGACTAGAACTAACAAACAATTTAAGAAAATGATGCGTGCAGAGGAAAATGTGTAATTATTACTAATGTATTAGACACAATGTTGGAAATTCATCACCTTTATTGGTTTGACTGGGGTTTAACGGTAGTTGTTGCAATTTTCACTTCCTGTTTTACAACAGCATTCATTTCAAGTGGGTCAGGACAGCGGGCGCTGTGTCACCAGTATGGTGAATTATGGGAAGGGCGTGTGGATGGCATTACAGGGCAGCGCTCAGGTGCGACTGTATCACGCCTCAACTTACGAGAGCCTAACAGAGGTCGACGTGGCACCTGCCGTACACAAGATGCTTGCAGGTACAAACCAGTGTGTGTTGAGTATGTGATGTCATCTGATCTCAGCATGACCATGACTCATTTGAATGATGTCATCAATAAAAAAATGTGCATGCATATGTAGTTTTTAAATTACATTTTTGAATATGATGTGTTTATGATGACTTTAATCAGTCCCCACCCTCTTTTTTCCTCTAAGGTTCAGATGCCATTATCCGTCAGCACAAAGCGGCTTGCTTGCGGATCACGGCTCTGCTGGCATGTAAGGACCTGCTGTGGATCGGCACCAGCGCCGGAGTGGTTCTGACGCTAACCATCCCGCCCGTGTCCTCCGGCACCGGACCCGGCTCTCTGAGGGCACCCCTTGTCCCGATGGGCTCTGCTCATGGTCACACCGGACACGTCCGCTTTCTAACATGCATCGAGCTGCCAGAGGGCTTCGACCTCAGCTTCCCGCAGCAGCCTGACGCAGGTATGATTCTCTCCTGATTGATAAATGTGTAGGATCATGACTTTAGGTGCTAAATATGTGTTGCTTTATTTCAGTGAACTCCACACAGAATAACTCTGACAGCGGAGGTGGTGGATTGCAGAGACGCGACTCGGCCCGACGGCGTGCTTCCACGCTCTTGCCCGTCAAATCCAACCTGCTGGTTATCAGCGGTGGTGACGGCTACGAAGACTTCAGGCTGACCAATAGCAGCGAGACGGTGGGACGGGACGACAGCACAAATCACTTATTGCTGTGGCGTGTGTGATAAAGCACGCGAGCCGCTGGACTAACCCACGCACTTCCCCCTAAGACTCGGCCCCTTCCTGTTCTCGTACGCATTGTGCACGCGGGTGCGAGAAGTGAAATATATGGCGTGTTTATTTTCAACACGTTGTGTTATGGGTCAGAGCTTTCTGTCACTTTGTTTCTTGGTGTAAGAAATCCATCTCGCTTGCCATGTGGTGTTGCCTGTGGGCGCTTTTAAATATTGTGTTGAAAAAATAGGTTTTAAAAAAGCTGACAGAAAACCCCTCGCAGAGTCGCCAGAGAAGGAAAAAGCAGGGGCGGTTGAAGGACAAAAGGAAGAAAGAAAGTGGACATTTGTGTTAAGAAGAATTATGCAGTTGGCTGGAGAGAAGGTATGAAACGCATCACATGAAACGGAGAGGATTGTGGGAAAGTTTGGATTTGTGCCGCCGACTACTGGTCCTACAGACTGTGATTTCATTCAATGAAGATGTTAACCTCTCTGATGTGCTGTACAGGACAGGATGAGAGTTTATCTTAAGTAACCAATGTGCAATACGGCTAAAATACCTACAAACGCTATGATACACACATACACGCGCTACTATATCTCCAATAATACACAATCAGATTCATTACACAATATCACTTTATTATGATCATCATTACTGTGTATAAAAAAGACTTCACTGCGTAATGTGAGAGAACAGCAATGACATTCCATTTTATAGTTATTATGACGACAACTTTTTGTACAGTATTTATGTTTTTCAGTTTTAGTTTATACATCATTTTTATAGCACTTAATTTATAAATAATGTAGTTTGCTGTTTGT
Source organism: Triplophysa yarkandensis (assembly GCA_033220385.1). Lineage (NCBI taxonomy): Eukaryota > Metazoa > Chordata > Actinopteri > Cypriniformes > Nemacheilidae > Triplophysa > Triplophysa yarkandensis. The sequence continues at coordinate 12,295,603 of CM065669.1, read as the reverse complement.
CTCTACTGTCGCTCGGTTTGCTGACAGCTGAGTGACTTTCACATTGAAATAATTCATTTCGCAAAATTTGGAGATGTAAAAACATGTTTTTTGGCAAAAAAACAATTGTTAAGTAAAGTTAGATGTTTCTTGATATGTTTGGCAAGATTGACTCTTGGAAATATTTCATTTCAGTGGTTGTTTCATCACTATATCAGAGTCGTATTATTGTGTATGTTAGATAATGTCAGTGCGACAGGTTAAGGAGGAACGCAAACGCACGAACTGAAGACAGACAGGTAACAGCCCTTCCGCTGTGTTTACAAGTTAGAACTAAGTTGTAAATCTGTTTGTGCCGCCCACCATCAAGTGGAACAACTTACTAATTCAACCACTATAGTTTCTCTGAATTAACTGAATGATTCAGTCACTCATGAACATGCTCACCTGATTCCATATCCCACAGAATGACGAGAGATTTAAAGGATCTGCCGTTTAACAAACTCCACTTTAATCATCTGTCATGTTAGTGCCAATAACCTCTTGTTCTTAAACTGCAGGTGAGAACCGTGAAAGAATTGATTTTGCCTTATAACAAGACCATCAGAAAAAAATCTGAAATCGTTTTCTATTGAATGTCTAAATCATTTAATGGCAAGTCTTACTGTTGTAAGTATTTTCTGTCTGCCCTCGTCATTATTTCATGTAAATATTGGTATATAATGCCTTTTCTCTGTACATAGTGCTCTCACAATCCACGATTGTTCATATGAATCTAATGGAATATTTTTACCAGTCTATATTTCCTCAGTTGGCGTGTGGCGTCTCTTTTAAATTAAAGCTGTTCCAGTGTTTATTGAGAGATGAACAGCGTTTGTGGCTGATGTCACAATGTTACTGATATTGGTCTTATTTTGTCACTGTGTGTCTTTGTAATTAAACATTTCACTGATGTCAAAATCATTATGTTTGTGTTTACTCTGGAGAAAATACTTTGCTCGACTTGTTGTCATTGCATTAACCCAAAAAACATTAAGAAAGTGTAATGACACAAAAACACCTGAAACCATTTTTTTATGTTGACTTTGACTACACATAACTTCTGGGAATTAAAATTATTTACTAAAGGAAACCTTTGTCATTTTACATCACGTTAACGTAATCGTTCTTAAAAAGGGAAAATTGTACACAAAATCATACCCAACCCACTTTTCATTTCAAACCTATATGACTTTCTTTTTTCCTGCAGAACACAACAGAAAATATTCTGGTAAAATTTGATCAAAGAGCAGCATCAACGCCTTTCCACTTCTGTTGTATTGACTCTAAACTAATGCAAGTGAATGGGTGCCATTGCTGTTTGGTTACCTGTTTGGTTAAACGTTTTTCAGAACATTTTAAAAAAATGTTTTGTGAACTATCACTTTAAAAGTCATAGTAAAAATAACAATGACCTTGATAGATGTTATATGAAAATTTTCAGTTGGAAATAAATAGATACATACCCACCTTGACCCTTCGCTTTTAAAACTAGAGGGTTCTTCACAATGGTGCCATAGAAGAACCATCTGTGTCTCCACAAAGAACCATTCAGTCAATGTTTTTTGTCATCTATTTTGTAACATTCTTATAATCTTAAGAATCTTTTTTGTAAGAAAGAATCTGTTATGACGCTGAACAGTTGTTGAAGTACAAGTCTTTACACTCTGGTTTAGATTTTATGAGTTTTCAACACTTATGATGTCAGCACAATCCAAAGCTCCACAGAAATAAATGAGTATTTGTGTTGTTATTGGGTTGACAGCACATGGTTTTGACAGTCTGCCCAATGTTCATACAAACTAATGAAACACAGAAGGCCAATTCACGTCATGCACTGCACGAGTGCACAATGAGAGCTTTATTATCTCACGCGATAGACATTCATCCTTGCTGTTCATGGGGTTGTGATGCACAATTCAATGCTGTTGGTTTAACCCGCAGTGGCCTTCTCTCATGTTTCAGAGTAACCTTAGGCCGGATCAAACCCTGAACCCTATCCTCGCTTCTAAACGCACCTATAATCAAAGAGAATGACTTTTAAGGTCCATATAGAAGCATCAATAGAGCTGAATATCAAACAGTGGAGCTTCAGAGTCGTCGAGCCTGAATGAGATCTGGTTGGAGGAATGTGACAAAGACCTCATTAGGGGTTAAAGCATTCCTGGAAGTAATTTGTATTCTTAAAGACTGTTTTATGCATGTCTCTTTTGTTTTCTTTTAAGTATTGTTTGTTTTCTTTTAAGTATGTTTTGTTTTTAGTATTTTTGTTGACTTTTAACAGCACCCAGGGTTCAATTTGAACCTTAGATTTTCAGTGTGTAAATACATGGGTGATACCAACCGTTCGCTTCAGTTCTTCAGATTGAAATCAACAGATTGGTTGCTCCACCTATTCATTTGTCTGTCGGATTTAGTGTTCATCAAAGCCTGATGTCTTTTCTCATGATCTATTCGTATTCATCTGGAGCAGAGACACACCTCGAACCATGTGAGTTTGTAAGAGAATTCTGTTAAGATGCCCAGAAGCATGTGTTCATGGTTTTATGTCATTTAAACACCACAAACCTCTGCTGGAGAGAGAGGAGAGATGTATGTTCAGCAATAGTAATCATGATAGAGATAAAAGATCATTTTCAAACAGACTACACAGAAAAGAAAAGTGTATTTGAACTCTTAGGATTATGAGTGTTATTATGTCTTAGAACAACCTTCAGGTCTCTTTGAAGAAGACTTTAATGACATTTGTTTGTGGTTAGTAAAATACATTCACAAATTATATCTAGTACATGGAAAGTTGAGTGTGCATTTATTAATCATATTGAGACTAAAATCATCCCATAGTGTGAAGGTGGGCCTTGTTAACACACATGTGTACGGTGCTGAGAATTATATTCACAATTTTAATAAGTGTCAACTTTATAACCTTCCATTTTACCCATAAAGAATAAATGATGGAATAGTTTTTTAAAGGGAGAGAAAAAAATTCTTTATGAAAAAAAAAAAAATGTTTAATTTGCATTATTTTCTAACTTGTCATTTTTATTTGCTTTTTTATTTTTTTCTAACTTTCTTTTGTTTATTAGCTTTGCTTTTTATTTTTATTTCTTGTGTTGTGTTGTGTATTTGTTTATGCATTACTTGTGTTTACTCAATGCAGTTCTCCAACGGTCATGACGACAAACCTGACTCAAATCAATGGAGAGAGAGAGAGAGAGAGAGAGAGAGAGAGAGAGAGAGAGAGAGAGAGAGAGAGAGAGAGAGAGAGAGAGATGGGTGGTGAGTAACTCATATTACACTCAGTGTGACGTGTTCTCTCTCTCTCTCTCTCTCTCTCTCTCTCTCTCTCTCTCTCTCTCTCTCTCTCTCTCTCTCTCTCTCTCTCTCTCTCTCTCTCTCGTCTCTGTGTGTTTGGCTCTCGCACAGCTCATCTCTGGTCGTATTTAACCGGCTCTCTCTCTCTCTCTCTCTCTCTCTCTCTCTCTCTCTCTCTCTCTCTCTCTCTCTCTCATTTTTAAGTATACCCTTAAGTCCGTCGCACGGTGATTATAAGACTCGTGTATGATTTGGCTTTAAAAGCAGGTAAGATATTAAGATATTCACTTTATTCTCTGAAGATTCCTGTTAGTTTCTTTTGTCAGTTTGTTGTGTATGTTGTGTAGTTTGTGTAGTTTGTGTAGTGTGTGTATGATAATTGAAATGAAACACTGTAACAGAGATAAAGAAACATGTCGTGTCGAGTTAACTTTAATACTGTAATGTTCATGAACTTTCATCAGTTTATCTGTTACATTAACCAACATTTGTTCCATAACTTTTATTCTTTATGATGTGAATGCAACTTTTCTAAACAAGTAACATTATATTATATTTTATAATAACTTGAACAAAAACAAAGTATGTCTAGAGAACAAAGTAATGTAATTGTGTTTTATATAACTTTGACTTACTGTTGTTTTTATTTCAGTTATTATAAAACTATAAAGATAATTCACTATATAAAGTATTACAATGTTTTACTAAACATTACAAAATACTGTATATACATAAAAATATGTTTTTGTGAAAAAAGTAAATACTGGTCTGAAGTGCATTTATTATTTTATTATAAAGTGTTATCTTTTAATTACTTACATGTAAAACAGCTTCTAGATGAAATTAAACTGATCAATATTTGTACAGTCATTAAAATCATTTAAGAATGTCTTACAGACAGAAGTTATTGTGCATATTGAACTGTCATGTTAAACATCTCTGATGCATGAGAGACTGACATTGGAGCGGTTATGGTTTTCTTGCACAATATTTATCATCATGAAATATTATCATCATTTACCTTCATCTCCTGTCATGCTGCTCTCTATCTTATTCCTGAGGTCATGTGGGATTTTCCAGTGATCTGACATCTGCAGTCTCATGTTTAAATACTCTACAGCTCACTGTGTGATGTGTGGTCCTCTGGGCGACACACACACACACACACACACACACACACACACACACACACACACACACACACACAGAGAGAGAGAGAGAGAGAGAGAGAGAGAGAGAGAGAGAGAGAGAAAGAGAGAGAGACACACATACACACACACACACACACACACAACACACACGAAACAAGACACACACACACAGACACCAGACACACACACAGACACACACACACGACACACACACACAACACACACACGAAACAAGACACACACACACACACACACACACACACACACACACACACACACACACACACACACACACACACACACAACACACACACGAAACAAGACACACAGACACCAGACACACACACAGACACCAGACACACACACAGACAGACAGACACACACACACACACACACACACACACACACACACACACACACACACACACACACACACACACACACACACCAACTTGCTCCAGATTTTAGCACGCAGTTTGCCAGCGGCAGTTTATAGTGGATGCATAATTTTTAGACTACTCTATAAACAAATTTGCTGTGTTGTGATACATTATGCAATATATTTTACAATGTATACATGTGGACGTGTACACTCAGAATATATGGGCATACCAGACATCTGCAGTATTGGCACTGAGCACAGAATTTTATAAAGCACAGGGTTTGTAGTTTGGGATCATTTTTGTTGATACTAGCGGAATTTTATGCTTATGTTTGAAAATGCTGAATATTTGTCCTAATAAACGGACGTCAAGCATGTTTTGATCTCATATAACCAGGACATGTGTTTATAATAGGATAGGCCATCAGACTCACTAATTCTTTTATGTTTAGAACCGCAATGGAAAGTATCCAATCAGTGTTTAGGGCCGAGTTTATATATAGTTATAGACTACATAACATTTTAGTAAAATAAGGCAATTAGATTGAGGTTAGTGTGAAAGCAGACACTGTCTCCAATTCTTTATGCCATAATCCCATTAGCATTGATGTTTCTTCAAGATCATGCCTCACATTCATGTTACAGAATCCAGTGATGGCATACCTATCTTTACATGCATGCACAACATTCAACCATCCTTATGGAACACAGACGTGTCCAAATGTTGTTCATGTGATTCTGTGCTTTTCAAACCAGAAAGGTCCAGCTAGGTTTTTATCTGTAATTATCCCGCTCTGTTCTTGACCTGAACCGAGGAGATGGCACAAATTTTTAAGTGGGAATTTCATTGGCAGGAAGGCTCGCTGCCTTTGGGCATGCTCCTTTGAAATTTGCGGACTGGTCTTGACCCAAACCAGCCACTTTGGATGCAGAAATCAATGGTTTAATTTCAAGCTTTATTATTTTGTTGGTTGCTCTTTCTACCAGAAGTGACCCAAATTTAGTTCAAGCGTTTCTCTCCCTCGCATGTAAACGTACCTGCGTTGGCAGGATGTCTCCTGGTTGACCTCTGTGCGGTTTGGGCACTGCTGGCGCTCGAGCGGGGCTGAGCACAGATCAACTGAGATTAGACTTTAAAATTAGGGTTCTTTTTCTTATGGTTATAATTCCATTATTTCAATCTCGAACAATGATCTTTGTTACAGTTTATGTTTGTTAATGTTGTATTTTAATGAACTCTGAGATTTAACCCACATAGTGTCTCATGCTCAGTGACTCATTTATTCAGCTGTTACATTTGTTTTCACACGACCGGAAACCACAAAAACCACAAAAAAACTGCTATTCAGGAAGTATTGAGACAGTACTTGGTGCAAGGGCCATGTTATGAATTAGAATTATTAAGGGTGTTATTAAAGGGCAGACGAAACGTCACAGGAAGTTCCTCCATCCCGGATGTCCGAGCAACATGACCCTGGCTCATACCCTCCACAAGGCCTTGCATACATAATTAGCAGAGTGCATTGTGGGTAATGTGACATTCCTCCACTGGAGGCTCATTTTAGATTCAGTGGCATTCGGTGACCAGCTTTAATGTTATTCCAAACCTGTAAGACTTTCCTTCTTCAGCTTTGGAGAATGTTACTAACTCAACGACACCAAACCCCACTGACTTCCGTTATGTAAGAGAAAAACCACTGAGACAGTTCTCAAAATATCTCCTTCTGTTTTCCACTGAAAAAAGTCAAAACAGTTTGGATAGGTGCCACTAGATTTAATAAAGTTCACAAGAGCCAGATTCCTTCATTGATGTTAGACTTGCATATGGATATGTTTAACATTCTGGGACGGAAAAAATGGAGTTCCCCTTTCGGGAATAAGGATTGTTCCAAGTTGCCATTAAGGAAGCGTTTTCCTGTAGTTTATTTTCCAAGCTGTTGAAATGAGCTTGTCTGCCGCAGATCCTTTCCTGATCTCATTGTTTTCCAGAAGGCTTTTGGGTTCAGTAGTTGGCTGTTTCCATTTTACAGTCGGAACTGCTCACCAGGTTGTTGAGAAGATCAGACTGTGGGAATCTCTGCTTTTGGACCAATAACTTTTTTCAGCAGAAGAATTGTTCTTACATGTTTACCTGTCTGCTAAGTTATGTATAGGATACACACAGTGCTTGTGCTTTGAGATAGACACTTCTGTTTATTCTGCACAGTTTATTGTACAGCAACAGACTCAGCATGTCGGTGATGTCATCATGCCAATCAAACGGGTGGAATCCTGCACCAATGACGTGTTTGCTCACTGTGTCAGTTTACATTCTCACCATCAATGTGGTTACAGTCACCTTTTATTCACAAACACATAATGGAAAATTTAGTGCAACAGTAAACATCCAATGAATGTAAAGATTTAAGAGTAAATCAACCTTGAAGCGTCTTCATGAAAAGATCAAACTTACTTGATGATGACCGTACTTGTTAAGAATGATGTTTGGCACAACGACTATTATTTCAAGGTGACATCAAGGGCTTTATGTTGTACAGGCACTTGTCTCATCTCCCAGAATAATTGGTCTTTGTGTGTTTTTCTCCTGGAGAAACCGCAGCAGAATGATGCACATGGCCCATAATCCTGTTTTCACATCTCGTACCATCTGTTTAAGTACAGCAAAACTTTAAAAACAGAAACGTGATTTACCAAAACAACTATAACAACACCTTATTATCCTCAGCGCTTCCTTTGAATAAGACTAAAATAGTGTTATAGTGGTATACTTATCTAAATATGCTTCGTCATTTTCAGATAAATATAGTTCCATCTCTGTGTCCATAGTTATAAATAATGGTGTTACATTGAGTCGTTAGTAGTTTAAGTAGTTTTCATTGTTTTTAAATTTCAAAGATATTGGAGGCCTACATTTCATTGTTTTTACATGCTAAGGTTTATACAAGCATATCTTTAAATGTCGACTTTTTTGACTTTATGACTTCGTTTTGCGTTACATTTTAAGTCTGTAGACCAGTCCAGAGGGAGCATTGTTCAAAAGCCTGTTCAGTATTTTTGGTGAATTACAATATGTTATTTCATAACTTTAAAATGTACTTAATTTGTTAGGTGTAGATAAATTGAATAAAAATAAGTGTATTACAATCTTCATTGTTCATTTTGTTAAAACTTGTAAAACGTCACATTTTTTCCTGCTCCGTTGTAATAGGTTTATTTGCTTGCCCGCCTGTCTTTTTGATTGGTGTAAATGTTGTGTAACGTTACTTTCCACCTGATTCAAAAGGATTGTGGCGATCACAGCATGTGGTTGAAACGTAGCGTGAAACATGCAGGATATATGATGTACTATAACATGCTGTAAGCAGCTGAAATCAAAGGGTTGCCTGTTCTTTACAGGGAGTAAAAATAAGGCTATGGAAATGGAAAGTGTCTGGCTATTAAAATCTCACACTATATTTGTCAGCATGACCAGGCTGTTGAGTTTAGAGACGGAGTGTTGAAATGTAAATGCAGGAACCGGAAGTGACACTTGTTGTGACATCAGATGTTGACTCTGAATGACCACAAGATAACATCACAAGTCTTATGCTTGTTTTTTTATATTTTCTCTTTTTGATCTGGCCTTGTTCTACACGCAGCCCTTATAAACCAACACACAGTCCTTATAAATGTAAAAATCTGGTTGAATGGTTTTATATAACAGCTGTTAACTCGGCTTAGCCTCTGGGGGACTTCATTGAAGTCTGTGGGGTCCTATTCCGGCACAACACTGTGCCAAACATAAGCTTCCCTAGACAACACTTGAATCACAAATCTTGTCTTTCTGATTCATAGCTTGTGTGAGATTACATTTCTCTTGTTGAAACTTGATCTAAATAATCGATTAGTTTTTATTTTGGCTGGCTGTCCAGCGTCCACATATTGAACCCAGTGAAAGGTTATCAGAAGTCACAGGAGTTTTAAATGTATCACACAGACGATGGCTAGACCGCGGGTTTGTGTCTTGGCTGAAGAAGAGACATTGTCTCTTGTTTCATTCTTGGAATGGTGCTCAGCTCTGGCTTTGTCCTGTACGAGGGCTTGGTTCTGAGATTTGCGTCCCGATCCGTCTGTATCGAACTGGCAAGATGCAGATTCTAGCCACAAAATGACATGCTTCCAGGATTCAGTCCAGGTCAATCCCTCCATCGCTTCCAATTTGTAACTTGATGGATCCAAAATAGTCAATTCTTGTTCTATGTTTGTTGTTTTATTTACTTCATGTACTCCCAAAGCCACGGAATGGGATATTGGACAGAACAGAGATAGAAATGCATGAACTGTAATTACTGTCCGTTGGGGCTTTATAGCATTTTAATGAAAGAGTTTAATTGAAACAGGCACGAGTCGTGTGCCACTGGCAGCTGATCTTGCCAGAATTTTAAAATGGGTATGCATGGTGAAACGTGAAGAGTTGAACTCGTCTGAAGGTTATTGTTCATGCCAAATTGTTAAGCAGGATGTGACAGGTTGTTCTCCAAACTCTGGTGACTTTTATTCTTATGATGCATCGTGGGGTTGAAGCTTGAGTCTTTAAGTTGTTCCCTCAAATTTATCTGGAATCTACTTATTAGGGTTGAATTTCTTTGTGTTTTGCAAAGTTTTTAAACTATAGATGCTTTTAAGGTTGTTCGCAGGGATGCCACAGAAGAATAATTTAGACAAAGGTTGTTGAAAAAACATCTCTTTTTTGATCATTTAATAATCTGAAGAACCTTTTTTCACCACTAAGAACCTTACCTGAGACAGATCTATTTTTTGTATGCATATTCTTGTGGAACAATTTAGACACAAAGATTCTTTATAGTGGAGCACTTTTATTTTTAAGAGGTTAAGTTGGTGTTAAGTGTAAATCTGTGTAGATGTGGAAAAAAAATTAAATGTGCAGACAGACACGTGTTTGCTTTGTTCAATTATTGTAAAAATGTTTTCATCTTTCAACCCCTTCATCAGACTAACTACAGAAAACATATGTTTAAAAAACTCGTGTTTGACAAAACAAAGTACAGCCTCAGACTCTTAATGTAAAATCTCATGGGATTGGTGGACACTGGTATAGGGGATGGGATTTATCACAGGTTGTGGGAGGAGCTGTGGTTTTGAGTGGCAGTATAAGGAATGGCAACATTATCAAGACAGGTACAGTGTGACACTTTGCAAGCATTGTAACGGTGAGCAGAGCATCCTCAGACTGTTGTCAGGGAAACAGAGAACAGCACCAAGCTGGGGTAAGTGTCAGTAGCACTGTCTCTTCTGTTGTTATGACGATAACATCAAAGCAATGCAGGTGTCTGGTTGTTCTTAAGGTTTATTATCCATATATGATTTTTTATGATGGGTAATAATCTTTTGTTCGTTTTTTGGTTTAGTAAGGGTTGTAAATGTTGTTTGCATTAGTATTGTTGAGTGGCTCTTCTTTTGCATTATATTACTTTTTAGTTAAATTTTTATCCAAGAGTCAACTTTGAGCTCATTTGGATATCTATTTATGGGTCAGTGATGTAACGCTACTTTTTTGGTGTCCATGTGGTTTAATTAAATTCAAGACAGTTACAATTTTTAAGACAAAATTTTAAGTTACAAAAGTTATTTATGACATTTCTTGTATACATTCTTATGTATCTTATTTTGTTTTGATTAATTTTAAGAGATTATTTGAGGAATTCTTGCAAAATGTGAAGGTGTAACTGCAAAAACTTCAAACCAAATAGTTACTTAATTTATACCATTTAATTTAAATGAAAATCCCCTAGTTAAAGTTCTATTTTAACTAATTTGTCAAATAATATTTAAAAAACTGTTTTGTTTTTAGAATATTGCAAAACTCATTCGAATTACATTTAGAATTCATTCTAAAAAATCATTTTCATGTGATGTTTAAAATCAAGTTTTTATTTCTGAGTATACCTGCACGCTATAAAGGTCAATAAAATTGTAAATTTCACATTTCACATGCTTTAGGAGTGTTTGACATTTACAAGTACATTCAGCCTTAACGTTTGTAAACAAGATGCTAAAGTCTTTTTAAAGTATATTTTAAATATATAAAAGCAACACAAATACATCTGTTCATTTTAAAGTGCATGATGGATGTTTTAAAAGAAGTTTTAAAATAATTTTTAATATCTCATCTTGCCAAACCTTAGTTGTCACTGACCCGTATATCGTGGGTCTTCTGTAATTATATAGACCGTGATAGGAAAGAAAATCTGATTTGGGTAATTTGACTAGAATGTCTGCGTTTAAATGTTGGATTTCTGATTTCTAAAAAACAAATCTAAAATCACAGATGATTACATGCTTTTCTTTATCCAATTTTACATTAGATCGTTCCTATGATGTACGTACGGGTATGGGTTAGTGTTATGTTAAAACTCAGAAAATGTTCATGACTGGATGATCAGAGCATCAGTCCATAATGTGTACTCACTGACGCCAGTAGATCCAGTAAGTGCTTTCTATCCTGACCGGGCTTGTTCGGCCTAAAAATAGGTCAAGAAAAGCAGAGCTTCCCAAAACCACAGGCCTGCAACCTGCTATTTATATCACACTTTAGTGTATAGATTATATTTGTGCACATGGAAACCCACAGCTGTGGCCTTTCAGAAGAGAACTACGGTCTCTGACATCCTCATGTTTTTGAGGTTTCTTGACTTTGATGCTAATTTTGTTGTGTGTGTCATTGAGTTTCTGTCATGTTCTGTGTTCAGATTACATGAGTATAGAGGAACATATTGAAGACGATGAAGAACCACCTTTACTGCTCAGCTCCCGTGTGTCTCATTGTGAGTATAGACTTCATTTAACAATGTGTGTAATTCAGGAACATCACACAATCTGTACCTCCGATTTAACCGCAGTGATGAATGAGAGACTAAAGTGAAAAGACTCTGTGTCTTTATCTCAACATTACTTAATGTTCCTTTAAAGCTGAGTAATCTCCATGCACACAACATACTATACCATATAACACTAAGTATTCTATACTATATAATCTATCAACTATATTTCCCATTCTGCCTTTCTATTTCGTTTAAATTAAGACTCATGGATCTCCGATATTTCTCGTTAGAAAAGAACCAAAAATCTGACAAAGTTGCGTTTTCATTTAGCAGATTCTAAAGGGACTTGAAATGAAAGTTTCAGTGCCTCAAACTGATCTCAGGTCAAGTGAAGTCTACTATGAGAAGTCAATTTTATTAAAGATCTTAGTATGAACTCGTTTCATATTACATATACTCAAATCCTGATCTTGTTAACCTCCACAATTTTCATTCATTTACACCTTCATACTCTTCGTGTGCTTCAATAATGGTCACAATTTTATTTCTTTCGATCAAATTTAAGAGAATTGTTTGTTATTACTGTCTGTTGGGGCTTTATAGCTTTTTAATGAAAGAGTCCAATTGAAATCGGCAAAAGTTGTGTGAAACTAAAAGCTGAACTTGAAATGTGAAGGTTGAGCCGTTGGTGGTGTTTTAAGGGTGGGTGGCAGAAGTTACTGAAAGTGAATGTTGAAGCCCTTTTCATTTCAGCAGGGCATCCTTAGGTTCTCTTCCAGAACAGAACTGGAAAAAATGGGTCCGCATAGTAAAATGTGTAGAGGTGAACCACTCTTAAGTTGTATTGTTTCATGCAAAATTGTTTAGCAGAAATGTGCCAGGTTGTTTTCCAAACCAAGGTGACTTTTTGATCTTGTGATGCACAATAGGGTAGAATCTTAATGCTTTAGTACACTCTCTCAAAAATTATCTGGAATCCACTTACTAAGGTTGAATTCTCTAAGGATGGTAAACTTAAAAAAAATACTTTTAAGGGTCTTCACAGTGATGTCAAAGAAGAATCATCTCAAAGGTTCTTTTTTACCGTTTTATAATCTGAATAACCTTTTCCACCTTTTTTTCAAACACACACTCTGTACCTCAGATAGCAACACAGTGATCAATGAATTGAGACTCTTTATCTAAATAAAACTCAATGTTCCTTCACAGCTAAGAAAGTTTAATGTATAGGGTAGCTATAGACATGGCACATAAAATACAAAGAAATACTCTTTTAAGCAATATCCATACTATACACTCTATAATCAATATATATATATATATATATATATATATATATATATATATATATCAAAAAATATATTTCCATTCTGTCTTTCTTTTTCCTTCCTTTCCTTTCACATGGGTCTCAGATATTTCTCCTGGGAAAAGAACCAAAAATTAAAATGAGCTAAAATCAAGTCAAGACAATAAAAGATCTCAGTATGAACTCATTTTGTATTTCATTTCCTCAGATCCCGATTTTCCTCACCTCCGCAAATTTCATTCAGTTATACATTCATGTGTTTCAACACATTTTTATTTCTCTCGAGAAATTAAAAAAAACATCTGAGACTTTGATACAACATTTGTGCAATTTTTTTCGGAACACAAACAAAAATCTAGCCACTCAACTGTAACAGCAGAAGTTTTTGTGCATATACGATGTGATGTAAACAAACACTGTAAACTTTATGGAATATTTTTGCCGACATCATTTGTGACTTCTACTTGTAAAGAGATAATGTTACATTGTTGTACATTCTGACCCACATACACACACAATGACATATTTTCATTATATGGGAAAAACCTGTTTCTGTTTACTGAGTATTTATTGTAAAATATAATTGTAATTCAGTAAATTTCTCTTCCTGCTTACATCCTCCAGGGCCGACTCAGCATCTAAATTCTGCAGTTTCTTAATGATTGATCCATGTCATTTGTGTCTCTGTAGCTGTTGGAGATATGGGGAACACTGGCAGCCCAGTGCCGTCAGGAGGAAGGGTGTGTGTGCTCTCTCTGTCCAGCCGGTCAGGAGCCCACAGTGAGAAAAAACACATACACTCTTACAAACACACACGCACGCGCGCACACGCTTACACATACTTACACACACGCACTTACACACATGCTTACACCAACACAATGAGTACATCACTCATCCAACACATCCGAAATCCAAATGGTCATGACTCACTCTCTAGTTCGTCCAAACCTGTAGTCTCCGTTTGTTTGAACACAGAGAAATGTGTTTGGATGGATACTTGTAACCAAACAATTATTGGGCCCCATTGACAACCATAGTAGGAAAAAATAACTTTTCTTTTTTGTTTCACAGAACAAAGAAATTTACAAAGGCTTTTACCTTCTGTTGTAGTTAGTGGGGTTCAAGAACTGTTTGGTTATAAACATTTCTCAAAATATATTCCTCTGTGTTTATCAAAACAAAAATATGTCTACAGGTGAATTATCCCTTAAGGAAGTTTAGCTTTAGCATGCTTAATACTTTTTTAATTTGGATTATAGGAAAGCTTGCTAAACATAAGTCATTTTTCATGTTTCTTGTTTTGTAGCTTCCATTCTATCTTTTTAATCTGATCAATTTCATGTTTATTACTTTAAGGCTTGTGGGGAAGCTGAAGGTCCCGGTGTGACCGGAATGTGCCGGACTTGCCCAGCAGGCACCTTCTCAGACAGTGATGATGCTGCGCCGTGCCGCCCTCATACTTCCTGCAGTAAACTGAAGCGCCGGGTCCTGACCGCACCGACCTCACTGTCTGACGCTGTGTGTGGAGGATGTCTTCCTGGGTAAACAAAACATATCCATATCCATTTAATCATACCAGTGAATATTCCATTTTGTCTTCTGATACAAGACACCATTTGTACAAACTGATATGTTTTTATATTCTGAAAACAGTAGGATGGAAAGTACATATGTGTGTTTTTCAGGTTTTACCCTGCTGCTACACGGAAGTCCTTCCCCATCCACGTCTGTGTCAAGAGTAAGTGCTATGGGTCATTTCACAAATAACAAAGTGCCTGAAAAAATAATGATTTTATTTTTTTGGACATGGTAATACAAAAATGAACACTCAATACTTTGAACTGTAGTGTCAGGCATTATTATGTGTGTATCCACACAACAGCATATCACTTTTTATATTCAAACAAAAGTAAAACTTGTTCGCTATTGTTCTCAGACACCCTTTGATCGCTCCAAAATGGCAGAAAACTCGTGGCTCAGAACCTAAATGCTTTATACTAACATCATGTGTTTTCAATCTACAGAGCCATACAGCCGGCGTAGGCGGAATGTTGGTAGGAGCACTCCCATCCGGAATGGATCTGGAGGTTTGAACTCCACCAGCGTTCACGGCCCTGAGGAGAAGAGCACGGAGTACGCCGTATTCGCACTGGTGCCCGTTTTCTGCATCATGGGGCTGCTGGGAATTCTCATCTGCAACCTGTTGAAGAAAAAGGGTTACCGTTGTAATGCTGAGAAAGACGGAGTGGATGAAGAGTCTGTCACGCCACAGAAAGAGGGTATGACATCATTACACACACCACAGGATGCTTGTAGTACAGTTTAGAGGGATAGATTATCAAAATGAAAAGCAAACAAGTTACACTGTGACATCAAACCTGTCTTAGACTAGATCAGAATTTACAATGAGAACAGACGTTTGTCTGTTTGTCTTTTTGTGAATTAATGGGTGGAGTTGCAGGCGTTGCAGGTTCGAGCTCTGTAGTTCCGTGAAATGATTATTCAGGTTTTGCCTGTAACACAGGTGAGGCTCAGAAACTGTGGAAGAAAGACACATGTTCTAAAGGATTGAGTACAGAAGAGGCTTCATTTGTTTAGAATTATTTGTTAAAAACACATCAACAACTTCAGTTTGAAGATATTTGTGTGAAAGATTTTAACCTTGACTCATTCAAATTTTCATTGACAAATTTTCATTTTCCTTATTTCCAAAATTTCTAAACAAGTCTTGATCCAAACCAACCAGCTTTACAATGTTTGAAAGTATAAAAGTTCTTCACTAGGTAAATTCAATGACCCAGAAATGAAACTTAATGTACAATTATGAATGAATGATTTCATATAATAGTTTGTCATCATGTGTTTACCCCCATGATGTTCCAGCCCTTTATTGTTTTTTTCAGAATGACCAAGCTTGAAAGTCTCTTTCAGCTTGTCTTAAATTGTGTTATTTAATTGTTAAAATATGATGTGACTGTGACGTTGAATGGCATCTTTATTTCTTAAACTTGTGCTCAAAGTGATTTTTATAATTACTAATTGTGTCATCATTTATTTACCGTTTAGTCATTTCTAGCCTGTATGACTTTGTTCTGAAGAAGATATTTTGAGGCATGTTGGTAACTGGCACCTATTCAGTTTCATTGGTTTTGTGTCCATACAATATATATATATATATATAAATCTCTCTGTCTGTCTGTCTGTAATTCTTTCCTCATCTATCTTTTAGCAACACAACAGTCATCTATATCCTTTGTCCCTAAATGAATTATTCAGTGTGGTTTCTGTTGAACAGCTCATATTCTATGACCAGTTATCAGTAAACTCTTGACTACCAACTTAAACCTCAATATAAACAGATTCACACTGAAGTAAACAGGCATGTTAACATAACCATACATTTAGGTCTCAATGAAATTAGTTTTAAACAAACAATAGACTATCTAGTTTCATCATGCTGGATTTGGGAACTTATTTGTGGTTTATAGAAAATATCTGAAGGTATCTTTGTGCTGTTTAATAATAATAGTCTTGGCGCATCTGAATAAGACCGTGTGATAATGTCTGTTTGGATCAGATAAAAGACTGATGGGATGTTCTGAGGTCAACATAACATTTGTTTTAGCGTTGAAAGATCTATTTTAACATTGATGCTACAGTTAAGAATTTTTTTATTTTATTTGTGTTTAAAAAAGTTTTAAAAAGAGAGAAAAAACAATAATATCAATCAGAGATCTATTAATGATTATTACATGTATTAATTTATTAATTTATTAATGCTCAATTAATTTATTATTGCTTAACTTGTAAATATATTTTAATGGTAACTACATATAATATGTAACTTAAAGTCTTGTATATTTATTTAAGTTTACTGAAATCAAACATTTGAAAATGTTTCTGTTTATCAAAATATTGGCCTAAAATGATTTAATTATTAAGTTGAAAACATTAAATAGATATTTTCAGTGGAAAATATTAAATATTTGTTTAAAAATGCAACAGTTCAGTTCACAAAAATGTAAAATTGAAAATATACAAATATTTTTAAGTGTATGTAATGAAGACAAATACATATCTCTAATATACAACATTTTTGCTGTATTGCACAGTTGTTTTAATCACATTTACTTATTTTCTACCTACAAATACGCAGAATAAAACAGTATGTTTGATAAATTTCAAAGCTTTAAAATGTTTTGTGTAACAACACAGTATTTGTTTTGTATAACAAAGCTGCCAAAAATTTACGAAACTACTAAAAACAAAACTATAATACGTTTTTGTTCTGTAATGTTCTGTCTAAACCATCTTTTTTTCTTCTCTGGCATTTCTTTAAAATGAATGATTTCATTGATATTCATATGTTTTAAGCGTGTGTTGTTAAAGGTTTTATTGTTATTTTACAGTCAGTACATGAGAATAATAGCGGTCTGGAGCTCTGACGTTTGTTCTGTTTGAATAGAGGAAAGTGCTGAGTGAGCCGTTCCTACAGTAACATCCCCAGCTGCCTCACTATGGAACTCTGGGAAATACTGTAACTGTTACCATAGAGACCATCCAGGCCATTGTTCCCTGCACAGCCAGTGTTTTGTATGCAGTTAGACAGAATAGATGACAATAGAGTAAATCTAACTGTGAATAATACTGTATGACTCTTCATTGACTCCTAAATGTAGAGATGTGTCTGTGTTCTGAACTCACGTGAATACGGTTAATAAAGAATAAACCTCATAAGAGCCCTGCGGCCTCTCAGGCTATTAAATCTGCTAAAAATAGCTCTTAATGACGCACCTGACATGGTGAAAATCCCCACACACACCAGTTCTCAGTAATGCTTGTACTTTACAGTATTTGTTCGGAATGAAACACACGGGTGGATCTTGCCAAAGAACGTGCCCGGGTGGTTTCTCATTCCAAAATCAGATTTGGAGAAATATTACTATTTTCATAGATTTTTCACATGAAATATGAGCCAGACGTGTTTTGCATCTGCATTCCTCAACATCTAAATTAAAGATTGTTAGATATAATAAAGCATGCGTATGGTTCTTATGTGTTCAGGAAACCCCTGTCCGTATGTTGTTGATGATCCTAATGAAGACACCATCAGCATTCTGGTCCGACTCATCACGGAGAAGAAAGGTGTGTGAGGGTTATATTACATTTACCATTCACAACACATCATTTCAAACAAGCTAAAGAGAAAACCACTTGTGTCTAAATGTGTGTGGGTGTATGTTTTAGAAAATGCTGCTGCTCTGGAAGAACTTTTGCTGGAGTATGAGACTAAACAAATGGCTCTTAACAAGTCTTCATCCATCAAGTAAGAACTCAAATGCACAGACACAAACACATATATAAACACTGCCTTCTAAAACTTATAAAACGTTCAGTTCTGGCCCTTGATTCTGATTGGTTGACACAAGTTCTAATCTGCTTTAAAACCAAGAGTTACAGTTTCTGACAGCATCAAATGTCCTAAACATCATTGTATGTACTTATTTGATAAAACCTTACTATGCATATGGTTTTACCCTTTTCTAAAAGCAAAATACATCACAAGACAGTGGGTTCCAAGTGCTTTGTATAACAGCTGTAAATCAATGCTTTGTGATAATTATTGGTTTATGAAAATATCACAGATCCTGAATGCCTCATTTATTTATTCAGCAGAGAGTGGCTCTCCATGACTGATTATAAGGATACAGAATAATTAAAAACAAAAACTCATAAAAGCATCATTCCAAGTCAACTCAATGATCAAAGGCTTTCAAAAAGTAAAGGTTATCCGGCATGCTGATGCATGAGTCTATTTTGCAGAAATAAATATCATGTAAAATTATCTAATGTAAATGTGCTTATTAATCATCAAGGAAGTTCTTTCTTTTTTGTCATTGTTTACTCACCATCTTTGGTGACCAAAACGACCATTTCGAACACAAAAGAAGATATTTTGAAAAGTCTTTGTAACTGGCACCCATTGACTTTTATTGGTTTTGTGTCCATATTATAGCGAACGGAAGCCAGTTCAACATTTTTCAAAATATCTTATTCTGCAAAGACAAAAAGACTAAAAATTTATTACAGAGCTTTCAAAAGGGCATCAATAAAAACTCTTTAATGCATTTAACATATATAATACATGTGTTTGTATATTTGCTGTTATGTGATAATGGATGATGATCACATTCAGTTCTCTGCCATCATCTGATATAACACCATGTGTTAAATCCAGATGCCATTCAGCCTAACAGGCGATCTGCACTGTGTACAGACATCATCAGAATCAAATTAGGCTTGAGAAGGGTGTTGTGTGGGGTTATTTGGGTTCATGTGGATAGTCAGAAATAAGTTGTTATTTCCATAGCAGTGTTTGCTGATGTAAACATCAGTAATCCTTTTTCATTGCTATGGACACGAATGAGACATCAAATCATGTTTCTTTGTGTCATTACAGGATTCCATCTCTCCCTCAATTCTCTCAGTTCCGCTCTCTGCCCCGGCTGTGTTCTCATCAGCATCATTTGCACACTATAAACGGACTTGCTCCTCGCTCTGGGCTGTACTGTTCCCGCTGCAGTCAGAAGAAATGGCCCGAGCTGCTGCTGCCCGCCCTGCCGCTGCCCGCCGCTGCGCACAAAAGCCCAGATCTGATCAAGAGCCCTTTGCCTGGAGGAGATGTCACCATCCTGTCTGTAGGGAGGTGAGCACAGCTGTTTTATAAAGTTCACATTTTAATAAACATGCACACATGCATGCACTGACGCATGGACTGCATCCTGATCTCAGTGTCATCCGTGTGTGTGAATGCAGGTTTCAAGTTGCTCAGATTCCGGAAATTAAATCCATCTGTAAGGATGCGATCCAGACAGAATCCAGCGACACTGACTCAATGGACAGTGCTCAGACTGAGCCTGCGGAAGAGAGGTCACTGCTAGGCGTGTCTTCATCGCCTCTTTAAAGTGCAGACAGGAAGTGAGTCATTAAATATAGGGAACAGGGAACACTTCAATTCTTTTATGTTACATCCTTTTGGCTCGAGTTCTGGTTTCGTTCTTTTTCTCCCTCCCTCTTTCTCTTCTGGGTGTTGATTTAAAGTTCATTGTGTCGGTACAGTCTGAAGATTGTAGGTGTGGTGTAAATGAATGTCAAACTACCAGATTTTCTATTACATATTTGGTAATTGCCAAGATAATTGGAAGACGTTTATCCTAAATCAGTCTTACAGTTTCACTTATTTACCCTCTTTACATTTCATTTTAAGTACATATCAAGCACAAAAACATTCAATCAAATACATTTTTCTGATTTTTGTTTGTCAGATATTATAATCAATGTAATTTAAAACAAAAATGTTCATATTTTATCACAATGTAAGGATGGCTGACTTCCTTGTTCTCCATGTGATAAAACTTTCAATTTAAAAGGATAAAACCCCAAAAAGAAACATTCTGTCAAGAATTATTCAGCATTGAGTTGTTTCAAACCTGTTCAAATTTCTCTGTTCTGTTGAACAAAGAAAGATATTTTGAAGAATGTTGAACACTTAGATTTTTAGGACACCTGAAATAATGAAAAATGATAAAAAGTTTTTCAAAGGCACCCCAGAACTGTTTGTTTTCCTAAAATATCCAGAATATACTGAACAGATATCCAATGCTGCCTTTTTTGGTATTCAATTGTGACCTAGAACTCTTGCCATTCTTTCAAATATATTTCTTTGTGTTTAAACAAGCAAAGAAATGTATACAGGTTTAAAATTTTCTGATTAACTCACATTTATATGTAAATATCATGGATTAGTTTTTCGTGTGAAGGATGCAGAATGCAGTTGGCTTGACATTGTTTGTAACTATGGATAGCTTCTGGGATTTTAATACCTCAAGGCCTTTCTTCACAATTTACCTTTGCAGCTTCTGGTTTTATGTTCGTTTTGTGCTTCACAGATGAATGAAATGACAAATAAGAAAGTGATTTGGTTATATACAGTTAACAGTATATATATATGTGAACTCAAAGAGAATTTTCATTGGTTCATACCCGGTCATGAACTGAGATGCTGTTGAGCCCTCTCGTGGATCTGCATGTTACTGCATTCAAATATTTCATTTTGAAAAACTCATTTGTTATGTCAAATCTTTTTCTTTCTTTTTTCAGATATATGTATGAAAGATATTTGAAGAAGCTACATGAAACGGACCATTCTTGCACATGACATCATCAGTAGGCAGCAGATAAGGGAAGTTTTGTGGCGGTGATGTCAGTATTCACCCTTCCAGGAGCCGTGGATTCAAGACTTTAGGAAACATTGTATTTATTGAATAAGTTTTTTTTATTGTGAAAGCAATATTGTCTTTGTCTTTTAGCAGATAGGAGACATTGTACTTCTATTAGACACTACAGAAGTCTTCATTCATTATGTGCTGACTGACATTCAGAGCACTAGTGAGACTTTCCTTTAGTCAAAATAATAAAAAGTATTACATAGAAATTCTGATAGACTGATCTACGTCTTTTTTTAGCTCTGTTGGTGTTTTTATTATTATTGCTATCATTTTATTTTATTTGAAATGAAATGCACAATATGTACAGTCAAAAGTGTGTGTCTTGTTTTGTAACAAT
The DNA here is from genome assembly GCA_033220385.1 of Triplophysa yarkandensis. Taxonomy (NCBI): domain Eukaryota; kingdom Metazoa; phylum Chordata; class Actinopteri; order Cypriniformes; family Nemacheilidae; genus Triplophysa; species Triplophysa yarkandensis. Next base: position 12,273,982 of record CM065669.1, on the reverse strand, counting down.
AAAGGTCAAGTTAAAACATTAAAAACTGTCATCAGTTTCATTTGTTATTGTTCCGTTACAATGCATTGAATATACACTTAATTCATTTAAGGGGTGACAAAAGATTAATTGCGATTAATCACATCAAGAATAAAAGTGTGTCTATTCATTTTGTATTTATAAACACTTATACATACATTGATGCATATATTTAATAAAAAAATACTGCACACTACATCTAAACAGTTTTTTACAGTTTCATTATTGACCTACAAGGCTCAAGCTTAGCATCACAGTTTCGTAACATGTTTATTTCATAAAAGGGGGGCTAATGGATGTTGGGTGGGGGTTGATATTTTTACCGGGGGTCCCAGAAAGGCCTGCGGCACCCCTGGTTGTTGAAGAGTTTGTTCGTGATATTTATAATCTTGGAAAGTTTTCTGTTGACATAAATATGCCAATATGAGTTTATTTGCGTATAACGTACTACTAAAATATGAAAGAACTTTCACCGGGAAAACTTTTGTTTTTTTTACCCATAGTCTAATGTCTCAGTGGTAATGTGCCCAAACAGGATCAACTTCTTCTGAAGTAAGTCATGTTGCGTTTGAAAGAAACCTGGAATCCGATCCTGTGGTAACTCAAGCAAGCAAAAGATGTCGAGATGTGTGTGTTTTACATATCTAAATGAATTTAATCTCTTCAACATTTCCTTTTATGTTTGCAGCATAAAGCTTGAGCGCCCAGAAACAGATGTCTGTGTATTTATTTAAATAAATTGCATGAGTAGAGTCATGGTCAAACCAAAGCTTAATAATTCAATTACTAACTTTTTTAGTTAACTTTTTTGTAACCAAACAAGCCCCAGGTGTTTGACCATGTCTGTACATATGCAATTCATTGACATAAATCCTTCCTTCTGCCATGAGCCAGGACTGTTGCCTGGGACTCAAGCGGGAATGTTTTGAACATAGAGGCCCACTAGGAGCTGAAACGGTACATTTAGGAGAGGCATCCCAAAAATGACCACATATGAAAAACATCAATTTAACCGAAGATCCTGTCTGAAGTCAACAGCCCCCAACCAATGAGGGAAAAACGTTCAACTCATAAAACCTCTCCGAGGATATTCCATTCCTCTGGAATTCAGACCTGTATTATTGGTTTTCCTGATTCTCCCAGGTGGGAGATGTTCTTGGGTCAACATCGTTGCTCGGGCTTGGAAAACATTCAAATCAGATGTGAAGTTCAGAGGAAGGGTTTATGAATATGCGCTATTGGCATTCATTCAATGTCTTCTGATTTTAAAGGTTCAGTATAGAAATATATTTTTTTATACAGAGATCTTCATCTGTCATTCAAATCCCCAAACAATCAGGATATTATTTGCCAAATAAAAAATAAATTTGAGCTTAAAACATGCTTGAATTCACAATATTCTTCACAATAAATGTGTTGTGTTGTCAGTAGGTGTGTTGAGTAATGATGATGGGGTTTGGACAGTTCCACTCTTTGATTTTGACTTTTTGTTGAATCTCCTTCTGAAACTCTGTCCTGCCATGAAGTAAAGGATGGGATCGATGCAGCTGTTGAGACTGACCAGAGGTCTTGTCATCTTGTAGGCTATGTTTGATTTGTTCAACATGTCACAGCTAATGTGCTTGATCAGGTATCGAAAGATGTAGTATATGCTGCGATTCATGTGGAAGGGCAAAAAACATACCATGAAAGCCAGAAGAACAATGATGATCATCTTCACAGACTTTTTCTTGGAACGCTGTGATCTGGGATTTACATCCACTCCGGGTTCTTGAAGTTTCTTTACCATAAGGCCGTTACACACCAGCACCACCCCAAACGGCAGGACGAAAAGCAGGAACATAACTACTGAACTGTACGCCACAAAATCATCAAAGAGATCTTTGGTTGTGGTGTCGTGACAAACCAACACTTTTGTATTGTCTCTCATTCTGGAGAAATATAGGATGGGTGACTGGACGATGAGAACGGTCATCCATATACACACGGAGATCAATCTCGCACGCCGGGCGTTCATCCAGGACAAGGAGCGAACTGGGTAACAGACTCCCAGAAAGCGATGCAGACTGATGCAGCTGAGGAAGAGAATACTTCCGTAGAGGTTTGTGTAGAAAAGAAAGCGGATGAGTTTACACATGGGCTCTCCGAAGGGCCAGTAATTTTCATCTGCGTAATAATAGATGAGGAATGGAAGAGTGAGGATGTAAAGAGTGTCGCAAACATTCAGGTTGATCATGTAGATGGTGTTGGGCTTCCAGCGTTTGGTTCGAAACAGAATGAAATACATGGCCGTGATGTTCAGTGCCAGACCAAACACAAACACCAAAGAGTAGCTCACTGGTAGAAGAATGTACTTAAAAGTTTCCTCTAATTCACATTTGTACAAATCGCTGTCATTGCGTATTTTGGTGTCATTGGACATTCTGATCTGTTAGAAACAAAAACAATGAAACAAGACTTTCTTTGAAATAAAGAATAGAACAGAAGCAGTAGAACAAACACACATGTTTCAGAAATTATTACGATAATTTCCTCTAACAATGTAAGTGTCAGAGGAATTCTAAATGGGTTGGAGAAATCAGCTTTTAAAGAGTTATTCAATTATGGATCTGGAAATCACGGTTATCTCTAAAGAACACAAGACATGATGTCTTCCAGTTGAGCACTTCAATTTCAGTCATTTCAAACCTCTTGAGAATTTTATAAGAACTTCCCTTTCATATCCAGCTCACTGAGGCTCGTGCGGTAAACACTAATGGACATTTTTATTACCCATAAGCTCATGAATTATCATTTTTTTCGTTCTCTCTCTGAGGGTAAGGGAATAGAATATCATCTGTAAATTGTGATGTAAACTTGACATTTCAAGTCATTTACTTTTTACATTACTCAAACCCATTAAAACAAGTTAAGAAATGTCACTTCCCTATTTCCAAGTTAATCAACTCATCTATTAACTGAAATGACTGGTAACGCCAAGGTCTTTTAAAACAGTATAGTTTAGTTTAGCATTTAGTTTTTCATTCATCAGAAACTTTTCTCCTAAATAACGTTTACTAACTTTCATTTGCCAGATGCTTTTCTGTGGAGTGATGAGCAGTAAAATACAAAAAAAAATGTTATTTTATGTTTTCATAAATTACGGAAAGTTTACATTTAAAATTTAATTTAAAATATGTTTTTAAAGATTTTCCCACAATTACATCCCAAGAAACAGAATGCTGGGTTGTTGTTGAGCCACGCTAGATACATGTTGAAAATACTGCTTGGTCAAAACCTAAAACTGGTTGGTTAAAGAGAACCCAGTGAAGGGGTTAAAATTACCCCAGCCTTGGATCATGTACCCAGCAGTGTGATCTGTCTGTTTTTTACAAGAGTCTACAACCCTGCACTTATTAATGTTAAATAGTAACCATTAATGAATTTGCATAAATAAATGTTGCATGCATATACTCACATATTTGATCAGTTGATAGCGTTAGGAGTGATAGACTTGTCTCTTTATGTGTTGTATACTTTCACAGTCTCTCTCTCTCTCTCTCTCTCTCTCTCTCTCTCTCTCTCTCTCTCTCTCTCTCTCTCTCTCTCTCTCTCTCTCTCTCCATAGACTTTTTCTTCACTGTGGGCGGTTCAGCTCGTGTTCAGTCTGCCCTGATTGGCTATAAGTCTTTTATTCAGACTATAGCTGCATAACTGAGGGTTTCTAGTGAATTTCAATGTTATTTTTGTGGTTAAAAACAGGTTTCCAGAACATTCCCTTTCCACCCCGCTAAACGAAGGAATTACTTAATTATTTGTAAAGGATGGGTTGCAAGTTTCTGCAAACCCTAAATATGCTGGGGTATTTTTAACCCCTTTGCTTGGTTGTACATGAATTTTTAGCATCAGCACAGCAGTCACGGAGAGACTTTATCCTTTAATACCTACTTGTGCATCATAAAAGCCAAAACCTAAAGCAGAGTCTGGCTGACACAGAGCTGTACCTCACATTATAACCAAGTGAAAGTTTCTGCTTTTTATCATGTTTGTCAACCTTAACATGAAAGTCTCCAGTTTTGACCAAACATTTTTAGTATACTTATAAAACATAAGTCAACATTTGGTTGTTCAAATACCCATGTCAGGTCTCTCTTAAAATTTTCAGAGCATTGTTTTTATTTTTAGCGCATGATCTTTTATTGTCAAGTTAGGCCTATTTTAAGGAGTGTCACATCTATAACCCTTCATTTTGCTAAAAAAAAACCACGATAAAAATAAAAATATAGTTATCATTTATGTCCTAAAAAGAGCTATCCCTTTGCCATTTGATTGATATTTACTAATCTGGTTTCTATTTTTTACATATATCTTAAGAAGTGTCCTTTTTCAACCCGTCCATAACACAGGTTAATTTACCTTTTTTTAAATAGAAAACGTATGCATTTAATGTTATTTTTCTAATGTTTAAATACTATCAAAATGGGTTTTGTATAATGTAGACAATTGTTTCAGTTTATTGGTGACTATTATATTCAATAATTATTGAAAAAGAGCATTTTATGTCACGTCCATAATGCAAAATGTCACGTCCATAATGCTGGAATTGCCCAGAATACTGGGGTTTTAAAAAAATCCATCCCGCACAACATAACTTTATTTTCAACTTAAAACGAGTTTGACAGCGCTTGTTTAGTGTTAAAATGAGAGATTCCTCCAGGAATCATTGCTGGAGGAAGACAGGTGCCTGATGTTAGATGATGGAAAGGACCAAATGATCAAAGTCCTCCCAAAACCTATGCAGGAAACAAACGCCACGAGTCACTCTGAACACAGCAAACATATGTTACACATACCTTTGTTTCTATATTTTATTTTGACATGACTCTGACTAAGGGAAATCATACATAAAAAATGAGCCACATATCCTACCCTCAATGAAATCTGCCGGAGGCGACAAACTCAGACTGGTTACTATTGCAAAACTGAGTGATGTAATCTGTTTAGCTTGGTTAATATTCAAAACCTTTTAACTAGAATATAAACTCAACTCTACATTACTGTTACTTTAAATGATCTTATTATAACATTTAAGTTTTTTAAACAAAGAATATGTATACTACAATACTTTCATAATATCACTGTCACTTATTTTTATCTTGAAAAGTATTCTTTAGTATTCTTTTAAACATTTAGAGTAGAAAATGTCAATAGCTTAACAGAAACTGATATTCACAAAATTGTTACAAAGACAATTCTCTTTACATTAAATGTAACCAGAACAGAAACCTTAAAACAAATCCGATTTACAATGAAACGCAAATTCAATGTTTTTCTGATTCAGCAATGTTGAGCTGTTGTACCCAGAGGTGTGTTTGCATTCATGTTATTCCCTGCAAAGATCCGGTAAAGTGAGCTGATGTTTAGTCAATCTCTTCAGGTAAGCATTAAAATGCCTTTTTTGCGAGATATAACCATCCCAACACATCGGAGCACACCTCATAAAAGAGTAGTAACACCTTTATTACTACCGCACTGCTTTTCTTATAAAGAATGGTTTAGGATACAATGTTTGCAGATATATATAGACACACAGGTGGTCCTTCACAAACCATAAAGGGTCACATTTTTATCTGGAACAGAGACCTTTTATAAATGTCTTAACATAAAAAGATGACCTTCTTCTTAAATGTACAACCCCAGGACAGGTGGCCTACTAATTGCATTAAGTCAAAGCGTTGTTGATGGAGATTTAATATTTTGACACCTAGATTTTGACGACCGTTTAAAGCTGTTTCTAAACCCCTGCCCTGCCATGAAGTAAAGGATGGGGTCGATGCAGCTGTTGGCGCTGGCCAGAGGTCGGGTGATCTTGTAGGCCAAGCTTGCAAACTCCAGCATCTTACAGCTCACCTGCTTGTCCAGATATCGAAAGGTGTAGTATATACTACGATTGATATGGAATGGCAAAAAACACAACATGAAAGCCAGAAGGACGATGATAATCATCTTCACTGACTTTTGCTTGGAGCGTTGTGACGATGGTCCATCACCCACTCCGGGTTTTTGAAGTTTCTTCACCATAAGGCCGTTACACACCAGCACCACCCCAAATGGCAGGACGAAAAACAGGACCATAACCACCGAACTATAAACCACAAAATCATTGAAGAGCTCTTTGCTCGTGGTGTCATAACACATCCGTATATTACCACCATATCTCATTCTGGAGAAATATAGGATTGGTGACTGGACGATGAGAACGGTCATCCATATACACACGGAGATCAATCTCGCACGCCGGGCGTTCATCCAGGACAAAGAGCGAACTGGGTAACAGACTCCCAGAAAGCGATGCAGACTGATGCAGCTGAGGAAGAGAATACTTCCGTAGAGGTTTGTGTAGAAAAGGAAGCGGATGAGTTTACACATGGGCTCTCCGAAGGGCCAGTCATTCCCATCTGCGTAATAATAGATGAGGAATGGAAGAGTGAGGATGTAAAGGGTGTCGCAAACATTCAGGTTGATCATGTAGATGGTGTTGGGCTTCCAGCGTTTGGTTCGAAACAGAATGAAATACATGGCCGTGATGTTCAGTGCCAGACCAAACACAAACACAAGAGTGTAGCTCACCGGAAGAAGAATGTACTTGAAACCTTCATTGAAATGACAGAAGTACTGATGGCTCACATTGGCAGGATCAGTTGCATTGTTTGTTCCCATTCTGAGTTCTGAGATCTGTCAGAGAAAAGACAAATACAATTTATAACAGATCATCACACAAGCATGGAAACATTGTCATAGATATTGAGAGTACTTCAAAGATTTCAAGTTTTTTTTATATTTGTACAGCTATCATAAAGCACACTTGTATATTTAAGAGATATGCATTATATTAGTCCATTTAATAAAGTCAACGTGTAACTGAGAACTTTCCCTAAAACATCTTGCTTCCATTATATTGAACTTTATCTCAAGATCAAATGACAGCATATATTTTCAGATCTTATGTCATGGCGCACTTACTTAACAAGCAAATAAATTTTCAATCTAAGAAGTTAACACGAGCATTACGAAGGAAAACCCATACACTCACGGATCTATTTTGTTCGAGGTCTTCAGAAAAACAAGAAAGTGTTTTATACATGCACAGTCCTGTCCCTCTGTCTTTATGAACTGTGGGCGGGTCAACAGGCCTCAGCCTGCTCTCATAGGCCAGGGCGTCAACCTGTCAATCAATCAGACCTTTGAGAGTCAACATTAGTATACTGAGGGAATGTATTTAGAGGTTATTTGTGTAAATCAGACATGGTTACTTTCATGCAAATTATGGGATACACCTGTATTCTGTTTAATGTGTTATGTTGTTGGTTGAATGAAAATATTTCTTCCCCAAAAATTGGGAAAAGATTGAGTTGACATAGAACCTAAAAGGAGCAGAATGCCCCAAAAAAGTGTTGAATACACTATAGAAGTAATTTAGATTTTAACCGAATTTATTCACTCTCTTACTCAATCTTCTTTCAATTAAACAATCTTATCCATATATTCATTATTCTGTTTATTGCTGAATTAAGACACACTACATTTTAAAGTTACATC
>CM065669.1:12106386-12261386 GCA_033220385.1 Triplophysa yarkandensis | reverse complement strand
AGCTCATCAAAACTATTCATGTCAATGTAAGAGATTGTTAGCAGCAATTTTCTCCTGTTGTTTAGAAAGATTTCTGCCGCTGTGGCATTTACAGTCGAGTAGAGCCACGATCTCTCTAGAAACAGAATAATGAGCTCATGTGGGACTGTGTGTGTGTGTGTTACATGTGCTGTCCTCTTCCTGATCTCTAATGATGCCATCTGCCCTTCAGGTAAAAGTGACACAGGAACTGAGGAACACACACATCGATCAGATCAGCCGTCTCCACCTCAAACATCAGACCGAATGTGATTTATTAGAAGATATGAGGTAAGCAAAAATCCGAATCAACAGCTCACAAAAGTTACAAATGCACTTTATTCCATTTTGAATCACATATCAAAAAGTCACACTTTGTGTTTGGCGTTCTATTTTGTAGAGATGTATTACTGTTAATCACATTATTTTTGGACAACAGCAACACTGTCAGTGTAAAAGTTCAACCTGAGTTTCATTGTTGCGAGAGACCACAGAAGGAGAGATGTTGACTCTGTGTTTGAAGACATCTCAGATCACAGGACTGGGATGTGACTAAGGCATTTCCTTTGGACTTCCTCCTTGCGGGCCGGCCATTCCTGCAGCTGGAAGTCATAAGTGCCTTGCTCTTCCCCTTTTCCAGTTTTTCCCTCTCCTTGTGTCTCTCGCTCCCCGTCTGTCTTCTTTTAAAAAGGATTTGAGGCCTGTTACAGATCTGGGGGAGGGAGTCATAAAAATCGCTGCGTTTGTACACGGCATTTGCGTGTGGGTATGTGTTGGTACATGTTTGCGAGTGTTTCAGAAGATATTTGGTGATGGCACACCCTCACTTGAATACTCCAGACCAAAATTGCAGTGCAATCATAATTTGGTGCGGGCTATTTTAGTGCGGCTGTCTGAAACCATGTTTCTGCATCTTTAAAAGAGGGGGTCAACGCTATGGCATTTCAAATTATTTTCTTGTGTATTCCTCAATTTTCAAATAATAAATTCATCTGATGATATTGTAGGTAAATTGCTTAAGCCGTATTATGTTTACAATACTACAAATTCTTTTAAGTGTTATCGCTCATTGAGAACATCCATTTATGCTTTGGATATCAGTTTGTTGTACGGGCCATTAAGACAACGGCGAAATGTGTTTTCTGAGGGAGATTAATGTGCTGTTTGCATCTCAACACTAAATCTAGCAGTGGACGTTAATAGCTTTTAGCCTCACGGCCACAGACCTTCGGCTGGTATTTCTGCTGTCCATGACTCGAGGCAGAGCAACACAAAAACAGTAAGAGATGAAAGTCACCCAATCCGTGAGTCAGCAAAATCATCTGGAGTCCTGCCGAATGTTCAGTTTCTTCATTGCTTCGGTGCCTCGTACTCCGTCAACAGTGTTAGTCAGGGTACACCCTGCTTCTAAAGATAATGCATGTCATTATTTTGTCAAGTTATTATTTTGTTTATATTTAGGGAATCTGAGAAGGTTTAGTGAGAAGATATTTTGAAGAAAGTTCGCCACCAAACATCGGCAGCACCTTTTGCTTCAATTGTATGGACACAAAAGTTATAAAAGTAAATAGGCCCTCGCTGTATAATATCTACATTATTTAAAATATCTTCTTGTTTTGCAGAAGAAAGAAACTTATGCAGGCCAGAAATGACCAGCGGAGAAGTAAATGATGACACAGTTTTTATATTGAGATGAACTAACATTAACCTGTATTCTAAAACATTTATTAATGGACACTTTAGTTAATTTTTTAGTTTTCATAAAACAAGTATCAGTTTGAAACATATAGATTTGTACTGTAAACAAAAACCAAGGTTTGTCCCAATTTGGCAGACGACTTGCATATACACTTGTTAACTCTGATGTCATGCACCACTGCTTCTGTGTTCAAACGCTCTATTAGGTGCCGAAGGCAAACAACGAACAATACACTATTGAATGACTGTTATACTTCACAAGAACATACACAACCTTTGAAATGAGTGGAGATGGAGTGGACACTTTACAAGCTTACACTGGCCTGTATGTAATGTATCTATGGGTTTAGAGATGTGTGCATAAAGATTCCTGATATGTGTAACATACAGTGTAAGTGTACTTCCTTTCTTGAGGTGTGCTGAGTTTTGTGTGAATTTGAAACTAAGAGACTGTTGTCTTTGGATCTTTCTCAGTGTGGAATATGTGAGTTTTTGTGGTCCCGTGGGTTAAATCTGTCTCTCAGAGAGCTTCATTGATTAAACTTCTCTATCCGCTGACCCGCTAATGCTCTGACGGGAATCTCTTATATGGGGGGATGGTTCCATGTGTCCACATGTGTAACTTCCCCTGTGTACAGTCACACAGTGTTAAATATATCTGAGATTAAGGGATATTTTGGGCATCACTGGTGACTTCAACAGTCTAGGAGTGGAGCCAGACACATGGGTGGAATAGAGAAATGAAATGTTGTTGTTTGACTGTTCTTATACTCATATTCTCTGTCCTGGTCACTGGTTTATTTTACAAATTTGTATTTGAAAATCTGAAAGCACATCTTTTATGACATCATACCTTGATTTTTTTCATTCTTGTCCATATGCAAGAAAGGTGCTTACAACAGCAGTGGAGGGAATCCATATCAGATGTGCTATGGTGCTGCCAATAGGAAGATATGAGAGCAAGCCATTTGCAAGGGATTGTGGGAATAAGCTTAGGCTCATGTGACGTTAAAGAGATAGTTCTCCCAAAATCAAATATCCATCGTCATATATGTACCCTCATCTGATCGTCAAACTGAACATGAGCCTTTCTTTAGTGGACCACAAAAGAAGATATTTTGAGAATGTGTTCATGCAATGAACGTTAAAAGGGTTTAGTGGTTTTTAGTTATAAACATTCTTCGAAATATCTTCTTTTGTGTTTTGCAGAAGAAAGAAAGTCGTACAGGTTTGGAATGTGAGTAGTGTTAAAAAACATGAAAACAAATAAATAGAGGAAAGCAGACAGCAAAACACTCAAGAAGAAATCATTGCTTTAAACCCTTCACTTCACAGGATCGATGGCTTTAGCTTTCTCTCTTTCTTTATTTTTAAGCCCTTGTTTTATTGTGAACGCTGCAGGCTGAAGCAGAGCTGATGACAAACCGTTTAGAAATATGACAGATGTTAGGTCTTCCCTGTGACTTTTATACCATGGCACTGTGAAAAGGTAAACATATTCTAACGATAAATTCAGTCCTTTTGATGAGCCAAGTCTTTAGTTTTAAATAAACCTGTCATATTTTATTCAACCGTTTATGAAAATGAAAAAGAAGAACCTGAAATGTGTAAAGTTTTTTTTTTTTTTTTTTTTTACTGCATTATCATATCATCCATAACTTTAGTCAAATCATTTCTCTGCAGGCTTAAATATTTTCTTCATTGTGTGCTAGTTTAAGTTGATCAGAGTTTTATGACACGCGCACACACACACACACACACACACACACACACACACACACACACACCCCGTGCTCTCAATCATTATTTAATGAATGAGCTTTGCAATACACACACACATACACAACTCACAAACGCTTTAATGAAATTGAGTCGGACTGCCTCTCGAGCATCTCAAAGCTAATTTGATCAGAGAGGTTTTTCATGAAAAGCCTTTTCATCCCTTTCGCAGTTTTCTCAAGCACAAAATACATCTGCTCACTGATTTCAGACCAGCGGGGCCTTGTTTTGTGCCACACGTGGACCATAAAAGATATTTGCTGGGAGTTTTTGTTGCTGGTCTGGGCAGACTTAAGATTTAAGCATTAAGCTGAAGAAAGTAAGCGTTGCAGAGAGCTCTTTAACAGGTTGCTGTGTGGTCGCTAAGATGCTCTCGAAGGTTGTTAAGAGGTTGTTTACCGTCCCCAGTGGAAAGACGTCAATCCATAGGTCTTATAATCATCTTCTCTTTACTTTAATATTTGCAGCTTTGCATGTTGAACAGACTAAATCTTTTGTCCCCGGTGACCTTTATTTCCATTTTAAAAATTGTAAATTTGATCTCTTCCTTACTTTGTATGGCTTTGGAATACTGTGCATAATATACACAAGTCATATAGACTAGATTAATAGGGTTTGAAACTTGGAAAAAGATTCACTGAAATCCCTAAACCTGAGAATAAGAGCTAATAACGGTGATGCATGCCTTTGCAAACAGCATTAACTACACCATGAATCTTGATTATAGCTTTTCTCTGTTTCTCCTGACATCTTTAAGAGCAAAAGAACAATACAGTAGAGAGGTTCAGACATGCCCTCTATCCTCCAGATCTGACGGGTGTGTGAGCGTTCAGTGTGGAGAAGCACATATGACGGTGGTTTTGGAAGGGAAATGGCATTCCTGTGCTGATGGGTTATGGCACGTGAGGAGTACAAACAGATTCAGACAGAGCCTACAGCCCTACACTTGAGTCAGATGTGATGTGATCGAGTCTAAACCTGTATATCTCTTTGTTCTGAATCAACCCCTGAGAAAGAGATTTGGAAGAATGTATATAACCAACAGTTCTTGGACCCCATCATCTACCATTGTCATTTTTCCTAATATGGTAGTCAATGGGGTCCAAGCACTATCATTATAAGGGTCTGAGAAATTGTGCAGAGGGTGTCTGAAAGAGCAAGAAGCTGATATGGAAGAAATGATCTTATGCTTGACTACAGAAGATCCCTTTGGTCATATTCTCACATCGTCATATTACCACACAGCAATGATCTCTTTGGACGTTATTAAAATGTCCAGGTTACATTTCACCCCAGAAAAAGGGCATAAGGATCTCACATTATATAAGAATAGATAAGGCACCAACAGCTGGAATATCATGATGTATTAATAAAAAATAGTTAAAATAACATAAACTGAAAGACCTTTTGGTAAAAGACATAATTTCTTGAAAGACTCACAGAAAACCACATCACACACACACACACACACACACACACACACACACACACACACACACACACACACACACACACACACACACACACTCGGTTGTCTGTATTCTGCTGTGGGGGGATTACATCAGTCTCGCACCCAAACAGTCCGTAATTGGAAAAGTTGGAAGTGAAACACAAGGCCTTGACCTCTGTGACCTACTGTTCTCCTCTCAGCGATAGCTCAGACGCCTCTGACATTTTTAATTAGATGGAGATCACTCCTTCTAATGCCCATTGATTCTCTTATCTCTCATCCCTCGACTATGTCTGTCTTGTTCTTCCTCATCTGATTCAGTTTGGTTTGCTGAGACGAGATTCACTGGGATTATTTTTCGAACTTGGGGACAAACACAGTATGAATCCGTGGAAAGCGCTCTAAAGCTACGAACTTAGATGAGACTGCAAAAATGTCCTTAATATTTACAACCGGAGAGATCTGAGTCAGGGTGTCCTACAGATATGGATGTGAGTCATTTTACTTGGGTCAATTGTATAGGCATGATTATAAAATAATATAATATAATAATATAAATGTACAAATGTACTGCTATTTTATCAGTCTTTGTGTCTCTTCTGGTACCTGGAAACAGTTTTACTCATGGTTTACTTCATCTTTTATATTTTTATAGCGCACTTTGTGTCTCTGTTAAGTAGGAATACAAATCATTTATGCAATCTTTACAATTTGCACGAACATCTTTTTTCTTTTGCAATATTGAAGGCAACGTTTAATTATAGTTTATCATCTCGACCGAATCTGATGATCTGTTACACTACTATTGCATGTTGTGTATATTATAGATAGTCATCATCACTTTGTTTATATGATGAGACATGGGTACTCGTCTCTCCATGTCATACAGATCTGAACCACAACCAATCGGAATGGGGGTTTGCCCATTGACATCTCTGATTGGTTTAGAGCACGATTCGGAAATATTGTGCATCTGTTGTTGAATCAAAGGGACATTCAGAGTCTTCTTTTTCTTCAAGCGCTTGTCGCTTTTTTAGATTTATTTTAGATTCGCATCATTGGGAAATAAGGTTGCATTTGTGACCAAATTAATCCCATTCTAAAGCACTGCCTATTGTTAGATGTTTTAGTTTTAAATCTAGACATGATGTTCAAAATATTTTTGATATTTTTGGCATTCCATTCAAAATCGAAACCATTATTGTGAATTGGTCTCCTGGGCGTGATATTAGTTTTAAGAAAAGCTGTAGCTTTATTTGTGTACATTTCCTTTTTTGATACCTCAGCAAATAAATACCTGTTTAGTTCGCATCATATAATCATATTGTGTTTATAATCTTTAGCAGTGTAGTTTATGGCATTCTGGGACAAATCTTTAATCAGTTGAGTTTTTTTCTGGTTACCAAATAACTTTAGCTTGTGTTTGTAAGAGATTCTTGGATTTACAGCTTGACTCCAGACCTTCAGATTCCACAGCTCTGGTGTCTGTGTGTCCAGCACTAAACTCTCGAGTGGACTCATGGTGGTCAAAGGGTTGCTGTGCAGTTGCCGAGATGGTCAGAGCATGTTGATGTTGAATCAGCAATGTTGCTCATTTGCCAATGTCATGAAAGCTCAGTATCGGTAGATAAAGCTAAGCTGTAATTCTCTTGCAGTTAATATAACTCATAAGTGAGATCACATTTGAAATAAAAAAAATATTTATTCTTTTAAAAGAGTAGGGCCTGTTATGATCCTGTCTTTTTCCAACCATATTTCTGCATTCCCGCTCCTCCCGACTCCTCCCAAGATCACATTTACCCCATTTAATTCAGTTCTGTAGTCTGGGTGGTTGAACAGAAAGCCATTTGTTTATCAAGACTGGATAGGGAGGTGAACTTGTAAAGTGTTCTTATAAAAGGATCTTGTAGCATTTAAGTTGTAATTGCAGTGATTTCTGTATTAATGTAATGGTGTTACTGGGTTACAGTCTCCGCTCCAGACAGACACTCGACCTGTTTGTCCTCCAGCAAGAGTCATCATTAGACAGTGTTTGTTCTTCAGAAGCTGCTCTGTAATCATTTTGAGGTCGTGTGTAATTATTGACTCGTATCCCAACTCATTTCCTGACAGTTTCCTCTTCCCACTTCATTTGTTTCCTTGTGTGATCTTGGCTACGTTCACACTACATATTTTTATTTTTGGTTGACCTACTAAGCCGTAAGGCAACAGTATAGCATAATATACACCATTCTATTTTACTCATCCTCTTGTCATTTCAAATTCTGTTTTGTAGACGAAAGGGTCAAATACAGACTTTTAACCATATTTGGATGAATAAGTGATCAAAGAAATGTTGTTTTTGGGTGAATATTTACACATTAAGAAATACACAGTAGAGAACATTGAATAGTGAATAGTAGTTTTATTCTCAGCCCAGTTCAGCCCATACTCGCATATAAGTTAGAACGGAAACACGTCAGTAGACGTGACCTCAGGCCAGTTGACCTCTGACCCCTGCCATGGTGTTTCCTATGTAGGTCTGTCGTGGCAAGCAGTTTAACATCTGGAGTTCACATGCATCAGAGTCACACAGAATCTGCTAGTTGGATGTCAACTTCCCATCTAGATCTTACCCTACACACACCAGGGCGGATGACTCTTTAACAGCTGGGTTATCACAAACTAGATGAAAAACCCTCTTTAGTCCTAGTCCATGAGTTGTCAATGTTTTATGATGTTGATCTAAACACTGTGTATTGGACACAATATGTGTCGCTCCAGACTCGGATCAACAGTTTCGGTGTTTTTGGTGTCCTGTGTCAGACAGACGGTACGTCTACAGCATTTACGTCAGTCGTGACCTCTGATCAAACCTATTTTTAATACTCAGTTGACCTTCTTTAAGTGTAAAATGATGAGCAACCTGTGTGACACATCACACAAAACCTCTCACCTCACCGAATGGATGATATAGTATATTTTGATAAGACGCTGGCTCTGACCGCAGAGGGGGTCTGTAGTTTGGGTTCCTGCATATTTGGGAGGATTTCTGCATGAAGGGGGGTGCGGAAATTCCTGTCTTGCATAAGAGCAGTGTCATGGAGTCCACGCATACACGCGGTTGAAATCAACGGAGAACGCTGTAACGTTCCATCTGCATTACATGACGCTTTCAGGCGCATGCAGCGAGTTCAATTGGGATAGATTGAAAACAGAAGGTCCTGCTTGGGATTATGGGAAAAGAGAAAGTTCCAGTCAGGAGAGAGAAAAACAAAACACTAACTTTGTCGACTTTGATGTGTTTGACTCAGACTTCATTTCTTGTAACACAATCTATAAACAGTGAAAGAGAGAGAGACTCTCAAACAGTATTCTGCCCTCTGGCTCACAAACCAAACCATTCACACCAGGAGTGATGTTAAAAACCCTCGCCATCGTGTGTACAGATGTATTTTCCCCCTGAGACATGAAACTTTTCGTCATGATGCAAGTGCACAGGATTCTCTGCTGAAGTTTACTTCCAAGTTGACCCCACTGTGAAGAAACAGAGCAGAGAAAGTTCTCCTCGTTCTTCAGCTTTTGTGAATTAATTGTAAAGGTGCATATTAGTTGTTTTTCTTTCAATAAAATATCTGCTTATAGACTAAGTGTGAATGCATTAAGTAGTAATTCACCCACATTTTTAATTTTGTCATTATCTACTCTTTCTCGTTATTTTACAACTGAATGACTACAAAGATATTTTGAAGAATGCTGGAAACCAAGTCACAAAAATGTATGAACACAAAAGCAATGAAAGTGAATTGATGTATTCACAGTTATGTTACCAGCATACTTCAAAATATCAGCCTTTTGTTCTGCGGAAGAATGAAAATCAAACAGATATAAAATGACAGGAGGGTCAATGAAAAATGACAGTTGCATTTCCAAGTTTCTCAAAGGTCTAGGTCTGTTTCTTATGTCTATTCCTGTTTTTTTGCAGAACGTACAGCCAGAAAAAGGCCACACTGGAGAGAGATTACGCACAGGTGAGATGGGTGTTTGTTTTATTATGGTTATGATGATGTTCTCTGTTTGTGTATTTTACATTGTTTTCGCTGAAGTGTAGATGGCAGGTTATGGCCCGTTGAGATGTTTATTGATTTCAGATTCAAACATTTATTTCTCTTCAGGGAAGCATCAAAACTATAGAAAATCCATCCGGTCTTATGTTATTGCTATAAAAGGAACCCAGTAAATAATTTTGCTTTTTTTCTGTGTTGATCATCTTGTCTTTGAGAAACTGTTCAATTGTGTTGCCGCAGGGATGAGGGTGTGTCGGTATCAATGAGCCAATGACTTATAATAAGGAAAACTTTATGACAGATGATTGAATTAATGTAATTACTGTGAAGCAGGAGCAGCAAGGCAAACATTGGGCCAGAAATACAAATGTTTGAAACTTCTGCCTTTGAGTTGCCCTGAGTGTTGGAACATAACATAATTTGGAGCCAAGTAAAACTGAGGACACATTACAGCACAATTACAGGCGAAATGAGTTGTATGTTAATGATATGCTTAACAAAAAAGTTGCATTGGTTTGTGGGAGCTTTTTTATGAGTTGTGTCATGGATTTGTAAATTCCAGATGGATACTGAAATAAATATAGAGAGAAAAATGTAATAGATTTTAACTCGCTGTGCAGAATAATATTATAAGGTTACAAGGAAATGGAGTATTGTAGTATGTTAATGAACAGTTGTCAGTGTGTTTTGATAGTTCCTAGGCATTTTTAAAGTAATACTTCACACAAATGGATACTTCTCACTCTTGTCGATTTGTTTCTTCGGCAGAACAAAAAGAAGATATTTTAAAGAAAGTTGTTAACCGAGATGCCTTGGCATCCATTCACTTTTATTCTATGAGCACAAATCCAATGCAAGTGAATAAGTGTCAGTGACCAACAATCTTCAAAATAAATTTTGTGTTCTGTCAAAGAAAAAGTCATTTTTGCATCCCTAGATATGAGTCAGGTTTATAAATTGACTGTAATGATAAATCTTTAAACAATTGAATGTAGTAATGTTCATATGACAGTCACGGTTCAGTTCACCCGATCAGCACTGATGTGATGATCTGAAAAGACATGGTGACATCCGACTGATGGCACGGGAAAACTATGTAAAAAAGGAGGTTAGATTATACACCACAGATTATGAACCCTCTGGATTAAGAGAAAATATTCTCCATGTGCGTACACATGAAACTGTGATAGAGGCTGGACAGATATGATTTGTACTTTTCAGTAATTTTCGCTGTGATTTTGACTCTTAAAATTCCATGGTTCTTCTGTCTGTATTTCAGTGCTGAATATGCTGTAAGTTATCAGAACCGTTTAAAAAGCCCAATGTCTCTAAAACAGAATCAATTTGTCCAGCCCCTCCAGCTCAAGACACACGTGATGACGCTATAAACACAACCACCACATGGTCTTAATAAAAACACAAACCAGATGTATGACACATGGAAGCCCATCTGAGTATTTGGGCATTTGTGACAAACAGTTTGAAGGATTTAGGATGTAATTAAAGTGAGATTTTTTTAGAAATCTCTTCAGTACGAAACCATTTCCCTTGGCCGTGGTGCAAATATGGCACACACGAAGAACACATCAGCTACAGAATATTCCAGAATGTAACTTCATCTCGAGTTGAACTTTGACTCCAAACGTTTCTGGGACAAGATTGCTTAATGCTATGATGTAACCCGTTTCTGTATTTCATGGCTTTATATGAAGGGCTGATTTTTGGCTTTTTAATCATTGGTAATGCTAAACTTTTATGACATGGTCAACATTTAACTGGCATCTGAATAAAGGATCTTCTTCCCAGAATCCTTTGGGCCAACTAAAAAGTAATTTTGTATCATATTCCAAAGCAATGACATTTTGGTAACCAAATCCATTAGCATGCATGGACACAATGTGAATGGGTGCTGTCTACCAACATTCTTCAAAGTATCTTCTTTTGCCTTTAGCAAGAAAGAAGGTTAGGCCTGAAATGTCCAAAGGGTGCGCAAATAATGTCAGAATTTTCATTTTTTGTGTGAACTGTCACTTTATCTTCAATATCTATTTTTTATTACTTGTTTGTTGTGCTGAAAGCAGATGCCAGGTGAAGGAGGCGGAGCTCTGCAATCTCTGCTAAATGACTCCATCTCAGGTTGCCATGGTGACCCTGTCAGTCACACTCGGTTAAAACGTGTCACGACAGGTTCCATTACACCAGTTTGCTTGGCTGGACTATAGTTCGCCCCTCTGTGCAATAAAAACCTGGCTTTATCGATAAAAAAAACATCAGCGAGCAAGTGTAGATGAGAGGCATCCCATCCGGTCCGTGAGGCGTTTCTCAAGCGCGCTTCACTCTTTTATTCTTTATCGGACTTGGCACGCCGGCCTACTCTCGGCCTGCAGATGAGCTTGCCGCGCTGTGCAGCTGTCCACACAAATAAACATTGTTTTACAGCCCGGCCCGGACGAACAGAAGAACTCTTGTCTTTTAAGCGGAGGGGGCAAGCGGGGGGCGTGGCTTTGAGTTGGCCTATCCTCTGTGTGCTCAGTGCTTGGATTGACTTGATGAGACATACAGCATCACTAATTGTGGATAGAGACATCCATCCATACTATTTTTTAACTATGGTGGTCTATAGAGTCCAACCAGTTGGTTTCAAGCTTTCTTCCAAATTTCTTTTTCTGTGGTCAATCAAGCAAAGATATTTGGATTAGAGATCAAGCCATGGCAGAATTAAATGCGAACTATCACAACTATCTGCACATATATTATTCTTCAGTGTTTGTCCATTCATAAGCCTTGTTGAGAAGAGGTTTGCTGATAGACTAGACCAGACTAGACTAGTAAGCAGCCACCTGGCAATGGCAATGCACATCTAGAACAACCTAGCAACCCCTTTGGGCCTTGGCAACCAAGTCTTTTCTTCATCATACATCATTCTTCAGTAAGTTACTCATGCTCGATGTCAGAACTCTGCTTGTGATTTTTTTTTAAACATTTGTTATGAAGGGGATTTGTAATCTGTGCATCTGTTTTGCAATAGCAAATTAAACTTTTGACCTATGGTCTTGATCATATCGACCCCGTGTGTCGGCTAAAGTTGTCAGTAATATGCGTTATAAAGATTAAAGGGCACTTCCAGTTGATTGCGATATCATGATACCATGGGTCTTTAAATGTCTTTGAACAAACTTATAAAACTGTTAAATGTTGTTGTGTAACTCGAAATTTGGCCGGATTGCTTTACTCTCTTACGTCTTGTGAAGGTCGTTGATCCGGTTTTCTGATCTGGATGTGACCCGTGTTTTGTCTGCTATTTGATATGAACTTTAATCATGTCCTGATAGTTATACATTCATACAGGCTGTTTACAAGCCACTCCGGTGTAAACCGACCTGATTTTAGTTCCAAGCTCTGATGGTGAAAACAAACCCAACGTTCTTTAATTCTTAAATGTTTCATTCATATATTATGAAAATAATGAAAGAAACTACAGGATTACATGTGTATGTTTGATTAGATACCTGGAATGATCAGATATCACAATAATCCATTGCTTTGTAAATGAGAAGAGTTGTTTAGAATCAGTAACGACACGTTTGAGCTTGGTCCATGTTTTAATGTTGGTAGGGATCGTGGGAAGTTTGATGTTGGCATGTTTAAAGCGCAATATGTTGTCTTCATTTTCCAGAAAAAAGTTGTTATTATGGCATTATCAGCTGTTAAACTCAGACAAGCTTACAGGAGTTGATGCCTTAAGGTAATAGGTTACTCGGAAATAAAAATTGCCATTGTTTCCTCATCTTTTTTTAATTTCAATCCTGTAATGAATTTCTTTCTCAGAACACAAAAATAAGATATTTTAAGACTAAACAGCAGTGGCACCAAATTCATTCTATTGAAAGTGTAAAGTGAAGGCCATGTAGTGACGCATGGCAAAGTATTGTGCTCTGCATTTAACCTATTCAAGTGCACACACACAGTAATTGGAACACAAACGCATAAACACACTGTGAACACTATGGCTGCACTCATATATTTGATTATTCAAATATTTGATGGGATGGCATTTGATTTACTATGTTGAGATTCGAATATTCGTTTTTTTTAACACTTGAAATCCCCCGAAATGTTTCTCATCTGCCCTTGAATTTGACTTAGAACACTGCACCGGCCTCAAATTTAACCCCTAGCCCAGTCCTTGTCAGATATGAGACGTCTCATAGTCCAACAAACTATAAACAACCATTATCAGCTTGAGCCCGGCCAAAGCTTGTTTTCACCTGACGTGTTTTACACAGCTCTTATTACTATTGCAGCAGTTATAATCGTTTTTTGATGGCAAATTAATTAGCTTTAGTTAAGTTTCATTCTTTTGTTAATATAAAAAATTTTTGGAGTATTTTTCATTAATTCGCATAATGATAATTGCATAATTAATTAGATTATTAATAGGAATTTCAGTATTTTTTTCAGTATTACTATAAATAAGAAAAAAAGTTGTTTGAAGAACTTTTTGTAGGTGTGGATTTAAATGCATAATATAGAAGATTAAATCTAACTGCTATTGCCATTCAAAGGGGTAAGATAAGTATATTTCATTTTATCTCTATACTTCTATACTATTTTTTTAATTATCGCTCAACCACAAAATGCAGCTTGGTAGTCCACTGCGTTGAAATGCGTAAATGAAAGCATGAGGGACATGTATGTGCTTAAATTTCACAATAAGAAAAACTAAATTATGTACAACCCTATTACATGGAGCTTTGTGTTTCTCTGTCCCAAACAGCTCCAAATATTATGTGGATGTCCAGATTGATCTGCATTAAAGTCTGTGGGAGAGATTTTAAGAGTGTTTTATTTTTTTGTTAATTGTTCTCATGTTTGATATCATATGTGTGTTTGTTTTAGTGATTTCGATTGTCAACATTGACTACCAGAAATGTTAAACCCTGCATTTGAGGGATTCATGCGCTCATATTGGTTGTTCTCATTCCGGTGTGCATTCACAAACGCGTGAAAGTTAACGGCAACAATTTTTTTGTGTATATTCCGTGATCCTTACATACATAGATATGATGAATATGTATTATTATTATTATTTGTGTAAGAAGGAAGTCACATATGCTGTTTCACATATTTCTTATGATTCAAATAACAGTTAAAAAAAAGAAAGAATTGGTAATTTTTTATATTGAGGTAAAAAACTGTGGTATTTGTAATTATTTTTTGTAAAATATATATTTTGGAGTTGGACTGTTGCTTTAAATAATGAACAATGTAATTTGCAAGTTTAAACAATAGTTTTTAATTTGATTTAATGAGAATATTTTATTAAAAAAATAGGGTAAGTTTACTACACTTAAACTTAACCTAATATATTTAAGTCTACTAAATTTAACTCAAATTAAAAATCTAAAATCGTTTGCTTTTTATGCTAACTAAAATATGACTAAAACAAAAAGAAATCAGATGACTAAATAGGAATAAAACTAAAATTACAATTTTGTCAAACTGCAATAATTAACATCAAAATGGAAACTGCTCTCAACATAAACACGGGGTTGAAGGGACAAGAGGGTGAGTAAATGTCCCTTTAAAAGGATGCTGTCTAGTTAGACAGGTCAGGGCTGTGAATGTGGTCCCCGTTCAGTTCTTTCTTTGTGTGTATGTTCTCTTTCTCTCTCTCATTTTTTCTCTAGATAACCTCGTCTGTATTGTGACAGCGGTCTGTCAGATGTAATCGGAGTGTCAATAACCCTCTTTGATCCACTTGTGTCTTTGGTAACTGCTGTAAACCATCTGCAGATTCACAAATTTCTCAGACAGCCTTTTTCATCCATCTCACCAAGCGAGACACAATTGCCCCGACGTCCGCAGTGCAGCTCCCCCCAGACACGTGTTCCACCGCACCCCCTCCCTCTCGCTCTCCCCTTCCTGGGAAAGTCTCCGGGAATGGTCTCGTATTTGCATAATCGTCTTTAGTGGCAATGTGGGCGGGCTTTCGGTGAGAGCGGCGGCAGCCACTGGTCGACTCGGCCACCTGTCCAGAGCAAATCAATGGCTTTGTGGAGAACCCACCATCCCCTGCCCCCCACACACATCCACATACTTATGCATGAATAGATTAAATATGATTTAATTAGACAGATAAATGACATTGGTGTGATAGTAAGAGATCAGGGAATGTTTTATTTGTGCGGGTGTAGTGAAATGAACCTATGCAGCTGTCATGTATTTTGTATGTTGATATATGGGTCGCGTTCTTACATTAGTGTAAGTCTTTTTTAAAGGTGTTTATTGTGATCATCATTGTTTCGAGGGCACTGTGTTCTACTGATGCATCAGTGCATGACACAGACTTTCTATAAATGGTGTCGTTTTTATACTTTAATATTAATGCAAATATTACTCTTTTCAAATGTTTTTAGATTTACAGCTTCTTTGAATTTGCATTTACATTTAGAAATTTAGCAGACAAGCCAGCGAGTAAAGGTATTGGTTTGCTGAACTTGTAGGTTATAAGGAGAGCTTGGAATTCAATCCAACTGCTATGGGGAGCCAATGTTGCTTGATGAAGAGGGGTGTGACATGCGTTCTTTTCGGTTCCTTGAAAACCACTCCACCCCATTCTGCATCATCTGCAGAGGTTTGCTTGTGCACATCGGGGGTACAGCAAGCAAAGGATTGTAGTAGTCCAGCCCGTATAGCACCAGAGCCTGGACATGAATATGTGCAGCATGCTCCGAGAGGAAAGCTCTGATCTTCCTAATGTTGTAGAGCAGGAATCTGCAGCATCTTGTGGTGCTGGCAACATAATCCGTGGAGTCCTGGAGGGCACAATGATGACAAACTAATGGCCAATAAATACATTCCATGACGTTTGCGAGTTAAATATTAAAAAAAACTTTCCGAAGCCTTTGGCTGTATGGGGGAACGTATTGAGCACAGAAATACTACATCATGCTTCTAACTTGGTTTTAACAAATCGATAACATTGAACATGAGAACTCAACGGGTTTAAGGGTCTGAAGCATGTATAATGCATAAAACAGCTTGATACTTCTCCTTTAACAGTAACGTCACTCATTCACTTCTATTGTACGAACACAAAGTATTTTCAAGTGAATAAATGCCAGATAACACATTTAAAATGTAAACATGAACTAAAATTATTTTAAATAAAACATATCATTTTAATTACCATTACCATTATTCATTTGGCTGACGCTTTTATATAAAGCAGCTTACAGTATTATGCAGTAGTCAATCATAACCGCAGAGTAAACAGGGTGAAGGTGTCTTACTCAAGGACACTTCAGTTATTGATGGCCCTCGGATTCGAACCCACAACTTTCTGCTTACAAAGTCCAACTCTATACCACGACTGACCCCCCTTTGGCTATGCTTGTTTTGAAAGTCTGTCCTGTTAGTTTTAGGTACTTAAATGTAGTATTTTTAAGCATAACAGCATTGTGTAAAATGAGAAGGGGGTTCAGTCTGGCTCTGTTTCAGAAATGATGCTGCACCTAAACTCATTCTAGAGAATTGAGAAGAGGTTATGTCATCATTTGATGTCAATCCCAAGCCTTGAGGCTCGTCTCCTCTGATTGGACCATCGATCACAGTTTAGGGTGGGAATTGGGAAAAGTCTCAGTATAAGAGAGATGAATTGACTGAGTTTCTGTAGAGTGAATCAAACACTGTTTTGTTTGTTTGCGTGTTCCATGTGTGGCCTTTGATACTGATCAAATGTTTGTTTGGATGCTTTCGATTAGCCCAGTGCCCTATGGTGATGTTTGTATATGTCTGGATGCACAAATCCGTTTAAGGCTCTTTAATAGATTGTAAGAACATTAAGCACAATGTAACCAGACATTCTCTCAGGTACCGGGATGAAGTGGATGCTTTCTCAATGTTTTTTGTGGATTCTGGAGAGATCAATTTGTATTCACAATGGGCAGGAAAGAGGTTGTTACCATAGTGATGGCGGTCAGGGTCGGGGTCAGTGATGGTGCTCGTGTTTTGATGTTGTTTTCTGGCGAGGA
Organism: Triplophysa yarkandensis; assembly: GCA_033220385.1. Classification (NCBI taxonomy): domain Eukaryota; kingdom Metazoa; phylum Chordata; class Actinopteri; order Cypriniformes; family Nemacheilidae; genus Triplophysa; species Triplophysa yarkandensis. The sequence continues at coordinate 12,244,359 of CM065669.1, read as the reverse complement.
GGCGGTGCTTGCGTCAGGTCATTTCAAGGCCAAAATCCATATCCGTGTGTTTCCCAGGCATCTCTCCCCCTATAGGAATGTTCATCACATAGTAAAACACCTCAGCCCATCTCCTCTACTCTATTTATCAGAGTGACAAAGCGTAAAATAGCCAGGATCAATTCTCAGACTCTTTTTGTGAACTGCGCTGGAACAGGTTTAATACAGTTTTAACGCACCATGTCTCCATTAAAATCCTAATAATGCAGCACGCCGGCCCCGAGCACGGATCACATCCAACGGGCCGACATGTGGGAGCTCGCCGGAGGCTTCGGCTAATGACGTGTGTGGTCTCGTGAATGTTACAAGCGTTCATTTAGCCTGCTGCAATTTTAAGGTTTGTACGGGAACTCAATCGAAATCTCAGGATCCAAACCAAACTCCTTATTCAGGTTAGCTTTTATCAACACTTTGCAGCAGGACGTGTCCTGAATCTCTCAGAGGGGTCGTTAAAAATGTGGGTTGAGGGGTCAGAGGTCACAGGGTGAAATAGGGGATCAAATGTTTGGCCACTGTGGCACTGTGTCCAGACCCTGTCTGTCAGATGGGGGCGTGAGAGTGTTATAGGGAGGAGATAAATTAGGTTTCAACACCAATCTCTGTATCTCTTTTCAGAGTTTTTATCTAGGCTCCATCTTCAAGAACTCTTGTTTGTTTTATGGAGCATTTTATTATCAGCAGTTTTATTTCTTAAATGAATGTTATCACCTCTGTTGCTCGGAAGATTATTGTTTTATAGATGTGAATTCAAGTTAAAATTTCGGGTTCCTTGTTTGTCTGAATTCTGTTTCCTTTTTTAGTCATTTATGCTTCTTTTATTTGAATGTTCAAAGTTAGGATTATGTATATGCTATTTATTGTTTTCCCCTGTATTGTAAAATCATCAAACTGCATACGGGTTGTTGTATTTGTACGAAAGTTAAAATATATTTATAAATAATTGGATAAAACAGGACATCATAGAATTTCCTTAGCAACTATACCACCATGCCCTGGCATCTACTGGCAAACCCAAGTCATTATTTTACATGAAAACGCATTTTCCTATTTTCTAGACATTTGAGCAACATTTGCATCTTTGGCAATATCGGACAAAATAATTTATTTGAAGCAAAACAATCAGATTGGAAAAGACCTCAGAACAAACTCCTGTCTCTTTTCTTATGTTGGAGTGAAAGCGGGAGAAAATAACTCATCCTGTCTTTCCTTTCATGAGGAATATGAGATGAACTCTCAGCATATGGCAGGCAAGAAGCCCGGGGCACAAATGACCGTCTTACCCTAAGCATGTTCCTTTCAGTCCAACACAAAGCATGTGTAATGCATGAGATGTCAGACAGCAGACCATTACAAGCGCTTTGAAGTGAATGTGAACACACATGGGAATTGTCTAGTTCAAAACATTGACCGGAAACACGTTCTCTTGTGTTCATGTCAACAGTCTCCTGAGAACCTGCATTAAAATTAACTGTGTGAGCCATTTTATAACAGAGTAACAGGAACAGGTTATGTTGTTTTTATAGAAACAGTTGATAAACTATTAAATGAGATTACTTGTGTATGTAGTCTATTTTTTTTGTGCAAAACCCAGCAAAAAACTTTCATTATGTTACATTACAGAATCATTTTCATCTCAACCATGTGCTTTTTCTAAAAGTTTTATATATTTGCAGAAACCTTGATGAACCTCTCACGTTGAAGTTGAACATTACATATTGATCATATTGGGAAAATGTAAAAAATAAATTAAAAGATCATAGTGCATCAAAGTTTAAAATGGGATCTGTCACTTTAGTGTAGTTCGTGGTTGGTTATTTATATGACTTTAAACTGGATTCTTACTGTTAAATATATGCGGGACTAAAGGGTTCTAAAGAAGCAATCTGCAGATTTTAGCAACATTTACATGTCAGATTTTTGCTTCATCGCTAAAGACGACATCGGACAGTAATCCACATTTAAGTTTATCATCATTTTTCAAAATTCATGCATACTTTGATTATAGGTTTTGATCCACTTCATATGTTCACTAGAGTATTTATGAAATGCTTTCTAAAGCAGTTAATAATAAATAAATCTAAAATAATAAAGCGTGATGGTTTATAATGTGAGATCTTCATACACCCCATAAGACATGGTTATTTATATTCTATTGCATTACTGTAAACAGATCTAAATATTACACACAGCGCTCTGGATAAATGAGAAAAAAATGATTCTGATTCATTCTCATTATTGTGTAATCACTTCAGAGTAGTAATCAAAGTATTTGCTCTAATGTTTTACTGCTAAAATAAACACAAGGGGAAATTGTACTGAAATGTCATCTTTATGGTCCTTTAATGACAGTTTCCTGTTATTTGTTGTTCATGGTAAATGTGACTCATGCATAAGTGTGATTTTTATTTTAAGTGATCGCTGTTTGCTCTGGCATTTTCTGTTCCTACTACAGCAAGGCCATAGACGTTTGGACCAGTTCCTAGAGCCTTAAAAGCTTTAAAAGCTTAACAATAGACAAAACTGGTAGGCCATTTCAAATGAACGAAGCTTCTTTTCATACAGTCCCAGAGGTTCGTTCAGTCATTTAGAGTCAGTCAAACTTCACAGGACAAATCAAAATTTCCTTCATGCTTGCCTCCCTGCTATTTGCCTCGTGCCAAGCCGTCCTCTGCTGCGTCTGGTGGGCAATGCCAGGCCAGAACCAGCTGAAAACCTTTCCACCTTTCCATCCAAAAGCGTGGAGAATGAGGGCAGGCCCTCCCTCAATGAATGAAGTCCTACTTCAATAAAAGATAGAAGAACGGCCTTGGCCATCGGCGGAAAAGCAAAGAGGTTGAACGGCACTTTATCAGAACTCAAAGGCAGTTCACTGCCCACTCAATACCTCTATTGTGCCCTGGAGAGAGGACAGGCCAGGTCGGGCCGGTTCTGGAAACTGACCATACAATGGAGGTACAGACAAAGAACAGTCTGTACAGAATGAAGTCTTGAACGTCATGCCAAAGCGTGCTACACAAACAGAGAACACCGCGGACCCTCCAGAGGAACACATGTCTCTGGCCGGGGGTCTCTTGTGTTTATTTTAGTCTGTTTGGGATTTTTGAGTTTCGTTTCCTGTCCATGTGATGTCACTTTTGGTCTCTGTTTGTGGGTTTTTCCCTTGTTAACACTTTGAGTTTTCTATTATTCTAATGGTCATTTGGGGTTTGCTCTGTTTAACAGTTCATACTGCGTTTCTAAAAGTATGTGATGCTTCTCTCCTATCCAGCACACTGTGAGATACCAAAATCCTTATTTTATTTTTACAAAGTTAAGGGCTGCGCCATTAATTAAAAAACAAATTCAGATTACAATTATGGGTAAAAATAAATCCATTATCATAAAAATTCATATTATCAATTACTGCTGTCCACTTGTGCTCATTTCTGTGCCGTTTTGGATTGTTTGGGTGTACCAGAAATTGTAAAATGTATATGTTGACGTCTTTTAATTATTCGTTTTGGATTATTTACTATCTACAAAACTCCCATAATTATTTGTTATTTTCTTTATATTGTTACGACCCATCTAGAGCCAGGACGCAACAGAAAGAAGTCTCAAACCCAAAGGAAGTCATGATAAAGAGTTTATTAGAGATCAACAGAAAATAGGCACAAATTTTCCGCAGCTTCCATTTTTGTAATGGCAAAGAAAAAACGAACAAACACACAACATGGGGTTGTAACAATATCAGTGAGTTTTAGTTTTTTAGTTTACTATGCATAATATATATAAGTGTTATAAAACACTTCAAAAAGTTTGTCATAATCGTGCATCACACATTTTGGTTTTTATAAATCTTATAAATAGAATAATTCTAGGTGCTTTCTTGGCAATTTGTAAGTGGTCGAAACCTTCTGCGTGATATCATTTAAAATGTCACACTATGTGATTTTTATTTTTGTCGGGTTATCTGATCAAAAAGTTTTGTTCAATCACATAGACATTCAAAGACCTTGCTGCGTGATTCATGATATTATTCATGGGTCTGTGTGTGTCACTTTAAAGTTTAATTCTTAAGGGGAGAGATTTAAACACAACCTTAACTTTACACAAAAATAAAAATCTTTCATCATTTATTTATACTCTTGTCATTTTAAACCTATATGTCATTTCAAAATCTATAAAAGACTCTTTCTTCTGCGTTTGAAGAATGTCTGCTTTATCTTTTCATTGAAAGTCAGTGAGGTTCATTGTTGTTTAGTTGCAAACATTCTTCAAAATATCATCTTTCTGGCGGAAGAAAGAGACTTTTTTAATGGATATATCGCTAACACTTTAAATCGCATTAAAATCAAGCTTAATATGTCAGTTGAGAAATGCTTTAGGGAAATAATTGTTTTGCTCTTAGCGTAGTTATTAATATATCAGAACGAATAATTCATTGTAAAAATCTGCTTTTTGCAGGTGTGATGCAGTTTCAGATCTCATTTGTATATTTTAAGATTCGGTGCAGGGTTTGGTCTTTCGGGGGAACTTTATGACTGGCTCACTGGTTTCACCTGTTATTTTAGCACTGAGACATGAGTAGAGAAGGAAAGAGACGTTAATCTCTCATCCTTTCACACTTTTTTTATTCTCTCGCTCCGTTTTGTCTGCAACGGATATCCTGCCGTCGGACCGGTCGCTCCAAACTCTGCCTGCTCCCATGAGCTAACAGGAAGTGAGTAGCTGAGAGGGCTTCCTGTGTGATTTTTGCTACCACACCTATGACCAATAATGGTCTTTTTAACACCGTTCCCTCATTCAGTAGGCCATATGTGTTACTCTGGGCAGAAACCACTGCCAACACATGAAGCTCACACAAAGAGAGAAACATTCTTTCATACTTGCATTGAAAATCGATGTTATCTCTAGACCACACAGGAAGATCACTTTGGTTGCCATGACGACCGCTTCACCAGGTGTTTATGGAGATGGTGTGGTTGCCTGCAATTACCTGAGATTGACTGAGGAAGTCATGAATTAAGTTCTGTGTTTCAATAGACACAACACAAACGTGCAGACACGATGTCACAGGAAAACAGCTGTTATAGGGTTTTTATTTTTTATATGATTTTGAGGGATCTCGGAATGTTTGGAGCACTTTTGCATGTTTTGAAGAGCAGGTGTCAACACCAGACATTCAGGAATAGGTTTCCTATTTTTTTTCCTGCGCGCGTACATGTGTTGTGGTCAAGTGGTGTCTTTACTCTTTAAACGTTATTATGCGTATTTATCCATACCCTTTAAACGTATTTAAAGATATTATGTTGAGTTTAAATGATTTATTTATGTTGTGTATTTTTGTTTGGAATGTAAACTGTAGAAAATTTGGCAGGAAGGATGTTTGGCTGACTGTGTCAAGATTTGAAGAATAGATATTGTTGTCAAAATAAAAAGATCAACAAAATATTAACAAGTCTCCGCTTCATGTTCTTCTCAGGTTTTTGAGTTTATACGTATTATTTGTCTGATAAAATAAAACTGGTATAACCTGATAGACTTTTTTGCCCTCTGGACTTAGCATTTAAGTATCACTTAATATACATGTGTCCTTTAAGTGTTACTACTTAGCTCTAACAATTTTTGCATTGAAGTCGTTCATCTTTTATTTAATTATTATGTCACATAATTGTGTGTGCGTGCCCATTAGTGTTTATTATAATCCACGTGGAGTGAATCATTCAGAGGAAGACATGAGGTCAGCTGAAACAGGCCCTTGTCTGTTATTCCACACCGTTGAGATGAAGGACCTCATTCTTCGGTCTCATTCCCCGCTGCTCACACAAACACATGGCATGCTTTCATCCGACACACTGTAGATGCTCTGTGCTCACAGTGAACGGCTTTGAGAGGTTGTTTGTTTTGTGGGAATCGTGCAGGTGTGGACGGACCGAACTGAAAGCCATTGGCTGATGGGCCTCACTGGCACATTCTCAGTTTGTTTTACAGTACGATGGGAGACGGATGTGAGGTTTTAAAGAAGCGATTCACTCAAAAATGAAAATTCACTGTGTGTGTGTGTGTGTGTGTGTGTGTGTGTGTGTGTGTGTGTGTGTGTGTGTGTGTGTGTGTGTGTGTGTGTGTGTGTGTGTGTGTGTGTGTGTGTGTGTGTGTGTGTGTGTGTGTGTGTGTGTGTGTGTGTGTGTGTGTGTGTGTGTGTGTGTGTGTGTGTGTGTGTGTGTGTGTGTGTGTGTGTGTGTGTGTGTGTGTGTGTGTGTGTGTGTGTGTGTGTGTGTGTGTGTGTGTCACTATATGTGTGCATACTTGTGTGTGTGTGCGTTCGTGTGTGTCACAGTTTGAGTGTGTGTCGGTTATTGAACTTGTGTGTCACCAAATTTGTCGTGTTAGAATGTGCTAAATTATGATGAATTATACTTGATAGGAACATTTGCATACCATTTGGCTGTGCTTTCACATTACACTAAGCCTGGTTTTTACAGTAAAGATAAAGTCTTTGTTTTCATTCCTGTACTAGAAACCCAAATTGTGTTTGCAGAAGTGCATATACTGTGCATAAGAACCATAAACATCAACTACTAGGTTGCATAAGGGGCTTGTGGGTGATACATGCTTTAAAAAACATTTTGACTACCATCTGTGAAGCTTTGGTGAAGCATCATTTCTTGACATGCAGTTGGACAGAGTGTCAAATGGAAAGCATCAGAAGAAGCAGAATGCAATCTGGTTTCTAACACAGCTATCTGCCTTTTATGTCTTACAGGCCCTGCAGAAGTTGGCGAGTCAGTATTTGAAGAGGGATTGGCCCGGTATTAAACCAGACGACCAGAGGACCGACTACAGGTGATTTTATTCTGTGATTTCTTGTCTGTAGTAATAAAATATATGTGTATAAATACATCACTTACCCAAAACAATAACTGAATAATTATTGTGTGAATCCAGTCCATTGTTGTTGCTTTTCTTGTATTTATGTTTTTTTCCTGCTGTAGGAATGTGTATGGAGTATGGAGAGCGTATCTGGAAGGCACCGTGCAGGTGACCCAGTCTCGCCTCAATGTCTGCGAAAACTACAAGAACGAGATTTCAGACCCTGCCAAAACCGTTCGTTTCTACAAAGAGCAGCAGCTGAAGAAGGTAGTGATCTCTCCATACAGGTGTTTGTTCTCCGTCAGGTCTCCTACTCTGTTACTTATCGTCTCTCTGTCCTCTACGCCCGCAGTGCATTGAGCAGCTGGGCCGAATACAGACAGAACTCCAGGACTCGGTTAAAGATCTGGCCAAGTCCAAAAAGAAATACTTTGAATTGGAGCAGATGGCCCAGGCCGTTCGAGAAAAGGCTGACATTGAGTCCAAGTAAGTTCCTCTCCGGGAGTGTACAATTGGAGGACAATACATCACCGTAAACCAGTTCAAAAACAACCATGGATGTGTAGGATGGACTGATGGATGACTAGCGGACCACCCAGACATACTATTTGGCTTCTCTTGTCGAACACGAAAGAAGATATTTTGAGAAACTTCTCATTGGATTTGTGTTGACACAGTGGATGTCAATCAGTGTTGTTTGGCCATCAGCATTCTTCAAAATATTTTCTTTCGTGTTAAAAGAGGTCCATACAAGTTGGATTTCTTATTTCTAAGAAACATTTCTGACTGCCATTGCCCTTAAATTACCCCATACAGAGTTCCCAAACCTAGTTGGCATCTGTATCCCTCCTTTAATTGTTTTGAAAAGCTGTGACATTTGTCCAGGATTGAAGGGGTGGCGTCGTGAACTCAGTGTCCGCAGCTCTGGCAGTGTCATGCGTCCAGATGCATTCATTAAATATTCATCTCGCTGGCAGATACACAAGCCCCCTGCAGGGAACACCCCATTCTGTTCAAAGCTATTTATTAGACTGGTACAGAATTTGTTGAACACACTCAAGCATCTCTCTCTGTCTTCATGGGCCATTTGCATCCTCACTAGAATCTGCAATCTTCTGTCAGGACATGATTAGACAATGAAGGGAAAGAGTCTAGGTATCGTGAGCTTGAACAGAATTACTTCTATTGATTTGGCTATTGACATTGCCATGCTTAGTATGGTTGGCATTAAAGTGGAATTACTTGGTTGTTATTCTCAACAAGAAGTTACGACTCTTTGTGTTCCTAATTTCACGCGAGGTAGAGTCCAATGAGACTCTGTTGATCCCAAGAGGAAATCTTACCGCACAACTCTTTTATCATTTGTTGTCTTTACTTTGTAATAATACATTTGGTTTATGATCATATGAGTCATATGAATGTTTATCTTTCAATACTTTAGAGAGTGTTTGCGTGCTTTATTCTAAGTTCTCACATCCCGTGAAAAACAACAAGATCTTTGCCAGTTTTACAGATCTTTTTCCATTCTTTCTCAGGTTGCAGGAGTGATCCACTTTAGTTTGATTTATAAATGTTTTCCTCTTCAGCTGATGTGGGTTTTGATGTAGGATTGAATTTATTGGCTCACGGTCAGCTCTGATTTGTGTGTGATTTATATTCTCACAGGTCAAAGCTCGGCCTCTTCCAGTCCAGGATTAGTTTACAGAAGGCCAGTGTGAAGGTAAACATCACATTCTGTTTCTCTGTAAAACCAGTCCTGCTTATCTTGACAACACAAACGGATGTTATAGAGAAACATACGTACAGTAGTTTGAGATGGTTTTGTTTATGTGCGATACAGTTGAAAGCCAAGAGGACCGACTGTAATTCAAAAGCGACACACGCAAGGAATGAATATCTGCTCACGCTGGCGGCGGCAAATGCACATCACGACCGATACTATCAGACTGACCTGGCGAACTGCATTAAGGTGAGTGTTTAAAAAATGGATAACTTTTATTTTATTCATGCCATACTATTATTTGATTGAAGGACAATGCCAACAGTATTCTGGGTTTTATATGTGAACATAATCGCAATAGGATTATGTGGACGATTTAATTGTATTATGTTTAGTAAGTGAGACATTTTCAGTTATTTATTTACCATAGTAAACTTCTATGGCACAGTTGTTAGGATTAAACCTATAGTAAATATTAATATCTACTTGCATCATTTTTATATTTAACATGTTATAGTGATTTTACTAAAACATTGTTTATATAATATTGTACTATGATACTACAGTTTACTATAGTAAACCCAGGTTCAAGTGACTTTATTATGTAAATAGATTTGTTTTGTAGTGAATGAGTTTATATCTGTCATTAGTTTAAAACTGTTGCCTTTTATTACAGAATCACACCAACGACACCATAGTTCTGATTCAATATTTGCAAGGGCCTTAAATCTTAAACCTTCTTTAAACTTCATCAGTCTGTTTATTTTCATTTAATCACTGATGATTTCTTCTTTAGATGCAAATCTGTGTCGTCTCTTTGATCTCTGTACAGTTAACATGAGTAATGTCTGTCGGCAGAAATCCTGGACATTGGATAATACAGTGATGTCACTGATGGGCAGATGAAACTATGAACTTCCTGTTTAGATATCATCACAGGAAATAGCTGTTAGACAGAAGATGTGGTCTCGGGTCATGCCTGCTTTTTTTAGGACATGAGTTGATTTGAGTAGCTCAGTTGTTTCTTTAAGAACATTTCTTTTTCAATGCACAACATCTCTGTAATGGATTATTATGCACTTGAAGGTTTTTGTTGTTGAATTTATTGGGTAAAACTAGACATACGTTTGGGTTCGTTTGTAGGAAGTTTGTCTGGTATTTTGTCTATTCAGCCTCATTCTTTCAGGGTCACGTCTCTGTCTCTGTCTCTGTCTCTGTCTCTGTCTCTGTCTCTGTCTCTCTCTCTCTCTCTCTCTCTCTCTCTCTCTCTCTCTCTCTCTCTCTCTCTCTCTCTCTCTCTCTCTCTCTCTCTCTCTCTCTCTCTCTCTCACTCTCACTCTCACTCTCTCTCTTTAACAGTCCTCATATAACTACCCCACCTGTCTGTGCTCGTGTATGTTTAATATCTTCAATATCAAATTATTCCACCATTCACATACGAGAGGCCTCTGTTCTCATGCAGTCAAGTTTGTGAATGTATTTGCCAGTATAAATTTATGTTTTATCTCAACAGACTTACACCGGCCCGAGTTATGGCCTTATTTAGTGCTAAAGATCCTTGAACGATCTCTTGCATTCTTCAGCGTCTGCCCTAATCTGGACCCTTAAGTGACAGACACATCTATTAGAATGTACTGGTCAAAATGACCGCTCCAGTTACAGATACACATAAAGATCTGCGCCAACATTTTTCCCTGACCTTAGAATATAGCCTCTTTTACTTGCCTTTATTCTAAGGTCCTATCAATTTATTGTGCTCTATTGAAAAGACTTGTTACGGTTGTAAGAAAATAAAAAGTTGAGTGCAAAGTGGAATTAAAGGTACATTATTTGGAAGATCGGTTGTGGGAAACAAAACTACTGGGAATGTCAGGCCCACATTTTTTCAAAGTAACTTCTTTTGTAATAAAACTACATACTAGTGAAGCAACTTCAGGATGTGCACTATCCCTTTTACCATCATCAAATAATTGTATGCATTTTATTATTTTAACAAAAACAGAAATGTGCTTATTGCTTGGCACAGTTAAATTAAGTAATTTCTTAGTTTTATCTTGTTTTTGGTACAAAAACAAAATTAAAATTAAAATCTTGAAATTATTATTATTATCTAAGAAGATAAATAAAGAAAATGATGATGGTGTATTAATCTTAACTCAATGACGGATTGTTAAGCATTTCCAATTTGGCAGTTTTCTTGTTGTAGGAATGATCAAGTATTTGTACCGGGGAAAAAATAACTAATAATCAGATGTATTATTTCTCAATCAAGCAATATCTTTAGCCTTTCAGTTTTGTCTCACACATGTCAGAGTGATTCTCTTCTTGTTGTTGTTAATAGAGGAAATATTCTCTGTTCCCCTCAGCTGCCTGATGGGCATTTGACCTCGGGTGATATGAATGAAATATAAATGCTCCAGGCAAGAGAATCTGGATTGAATTATTGATAGGTGGAGGGTCAGTGCTTTAGGCTTCACCAGCTGCCGGACAACAGCCCCACTCCTCAATTCCTCCTTATTGGTCGAGCTGTGCACTTGGTTACGGTCAGAATAGCAGATCTACTTTAATATTGATAATAAGTAGTTGATGATAGTTGTTGTTGTCTGTCATATTTTCAGATTCCATCAGTGTTCTATGTCTCCGGCCTCTGTTCTTTAGCACCCCCTGGTTTTTAAATGTGACTCCTGGCAGTTTTACTGTCTATGGGCAGATTGGTATAATCTCTATTTACTTGTTTTGTGTTTGAGAATGTGGGAGTTTATATGAGTTGAGAACATCATGTGCTTCTTCGAAGATGTGTGTTTTGTGTGTTATGACCTCTCATTCCTGATTTTGTGCGTGAAGCAGCTCTATAAAAACATTCAGTATTGTGTCATTCTTCTGCTTTGGGCCTTTATAGAAAGTTGACATTTATCGGACACACACACACACACACACACACACACACACACACACACACACACACACACACACACACACACACACACACACACACACTGTGCAACACAAAATAATACTTTTTGAAGAATGTTTTTAAGTGGCACACATTTACTTGCATTGGTTTTGTGTTGATACAATAGAAGAGTTTGTCTTTGCAGTTTAGTTATCAGCATTCTTCAAAATACATTCTTTTGTGTTCTGTGCAAGAAAGTCATACAGGTTTGAAATGACAGGGGGGAGAAAATATTTATATTTGAAATTATTAGTCTTAAATATTAAGGAAAACGTATTAAATCAGTTACCCGATTTGTCCCATTTAAGGCATTATTTATGATTAACATTATATGAAGATAAATATAAGGATGTGATCCCACACAAACTGGTCAATTTTGTAGCTTGTTTATAATAAAACATCCTCCAGATGTATAAATGCAACTGTTGTGGGTGTGATTTTGTCACGGGTATAAAAATACACCCTCTATGTTGATCAACAGACATCGTTTGCTTAATTATTCTAACAAGTTTATACTCATTCCTGTAAAAACATTTCCTGGTGTGGAACATGTGTGTGCGTCTGTGTTGTGTGTTTGTGTTTTGAGGTTCATTATTTCCCTGCATGAGGCATTGGAGTGCAAAGTGAGGTATTTATTATACAGCCAAATGTTTGTTCAGCTGATGGTATTGTTGATTTTTCTGTGTGTGTGTGTGAAAGAGAGAGCAGAAAGTTCTTGTGCGTCTGGGTGTTCCTATAACCTCAGACCATTTGAGTGATCCAATTTTGAACATGGAGCCACATTTAGGAAGCATTTTAAAGTGTATGTGTGTGAATGCACTGTCATGATAAAGAAAACAGGAATTGTATGAACTCTTATTCCTTTAAAAGCCGGAGGAACAAATCATTCCACAGTGTACCGGTCCTGAATGAAACCCCAGGCCCCATTTCCGCCCCTCGCACACCCACAGACTTTACCGAATCTCATTCCGGTGGGTGGAGGTGTTTAGGACCCTATCAAAAGGAAGCATGCATGTAATGAGTCACAGTTATTGTGAGTGTGTGTGTATCCGGAGAGCGCTGGCACCTGCCGTAACCCAGCGGCACCGCGTGTCCACTCACAATCGGGCTTAGTCCAGACTCGTGTAGGATGTCAGGCCTCTGTGGTATTTCCAGTCCTCCCACAGCAAACAGTCATACAAATCAAAGCCTGTTTCCAGAACACATTCCTTCCCGGCTCTGCTGAACGCTGAGGAAGAGAGAGAGAGCAGAGGTTTGGACTTCTGTTTTTCCACGTTATGGTTCTGGAATCTGAACTGGCTGAACCTTCTCAGCAGCTGCTCACGTCTGAACTATATGCTGTAAAAATCGCCAAAACCAGACACAGGTTCACCAAGAAACCTCCCTTTCCCACAGCCAAATGAAACTGCAACAAAGCATCAATCTTGTCTGTCAATCATCTTATGTCATGTCATCTATTCAGAAGAAGTGAAATGTATTATCTCTGTGTCTTTAGGGTCTGGAGGGAAATGTGTATGACCATGTGAAGGATTATCTCATATCCTTTTGTCATACTGAGTTGGAAGCATTTCAAGCCATCCACAACACCTTCCAGTTCCTCCTGGAGAAGTCCAGCCGGGTGAGTCTCTCTCTCTCTCTCTCTCTCTCTCTCTCTCTCTCTCTCTCTCTCTCTCTCTCTCTCTCTCTCTCTCTCTCTCTCTCTCTCTCTCTCTCTCTCTCTCTCTCTCTCTCTCTCTCTCTCTCTCTCTCTCTCTCTCTCTCTCTCTCTCTCTCTCTCTCTCTCTCTCTCTCCCCCTCTCTCTCCCCCTCTCTCTCTCTCTCTCTCTCTCTCTCTCTCTCCCTCTCTCTCCCCCTCTCCCTCTCTCTCCCCCTCTCCCTCCATTACCAGAAATAGATTCCCTCTGCAGATTCTCATTATCAGCTCCCCCGTGAAGAAATTCCTACACACACACACACACACACACACACACACACACTTCAAGCCCTGAATGTGCTGACAAACACATCTGTCTGCACATTCCTCACATTTTACATAGCACATGTACAAGATGCGTGCATTTGTGAATCGCTTAATTTATCTTATATTTGTTTTTCTCTCCAGGTAATGCAGGACTTCAACCAGCAGTTGTTCATGCAGGAGAACCCTGTGTTTCATAAAGCACAAGACTTTCAGTTCCAGCCATGTGACAGTGATACGGTGAGCATCGCTCAAACATCACGTCTGAACTTCTGTTCCTATAGAAACACGAGAAACTGAACCTAACCATAGGTTTCTTATTCATCTCATTTTCTCAACATTTTTACACTGAATATACAGATTTTAATCTTGTTATTTTGTTTCAACAATTTTATATCAGATAAATTACTAATTTCCATTTTTTGAGTTATTGGTATTGTTTTATTATTTAGTGTGCAACCACTTTTATTGTCTGATTATTTCAGTTCTTTACGGACGTGAAGGTTTAAGTCGTGCTGAAACGTTTAGGTTTTTTTCATTGCTAACACTGCCAACAACACATACGTCACAAAAGTGCCAAAAAATTCCCTCACGAATTTCACCGTCACCTATTTTTAGCTCGACACATCTGAAAGGCTCTGGGAACAGAATTACTTGTTCCTGTGTTGATGAAAAAAACATCCTGCGTTCTTTAAACTCTCTTCGGTCCTCTGCTTTATCTTTAAGCACAGACAATTTTCTGAACATTCCATTACAGCTTGGCCAAATATGTTTAGCAGTTATTTTTTTCTTATTTACTTTTTTCAAGAGATTGTTTACCCTGAACTGAGAACAACCTGATGCATATGACTTTTATTCTTCAGTTAAAATGGATAGAATTATCTAAAATTATATTTGAAACCCAAAGCTCTTGGTCTCCATGGACTTGCATTCGTTTTGGTTACCAACATTCTTCAAAATATCTTCTTTTGTTTAAAAAAAAGAAAGAAAAAAAGAAAGAAAGAAAGAAAGTCATACAGGTTGAAAATTTCAAGAAGGTGAGTTACTTACACCTGTAACCTTAACTACCGCTGTTATATCAATTTTTTGTGACTAAACCTATCCAAAATAAAAGTGAATTGTTCATATTAATTTTATACTTAGAAATACAAACACATAGATACATATTTTTTATAAAAATATGAAATATAAGAAACGTGCATATATAAATTTTTTATGATTTAAAGCACAGAACACACAATATTTTAATCAATATAATAATGGAATAGTCTAAAAAAATTAAAAGCTCCAGTTTAAACAAATATTTTACTTTATAAATTAATCCAAATGGGTAATTCAATATCTTATGAAGCTTATTTAGCAAAATAAGACAAAAACCTGTAAGAGCACTTAATTTAAATATGATGACATGACAAATCTAATCTCGATGGTTTTGACACTCATAGACAGTCTTGTAAAATCCTTTATAACTATGGATTTATGGCTAAAACCTTTAGAATTTCTCTCTTGTCTATTTTCTTCTTTCATTGACTCTTTTTGTATCCTGGAGCTAAATTGTGAATATCTTTAGTGTTTTCTAGCTTTCTAAACATCTCTCTGACCACTGTTTCTCACTAATTTTCCTCTTTCCAGTCTTCTAACACTTATAACCTGCACGCGTGTGTGTCTGATGTGTACTGTGTGTATGTCTCGTCTCTGCTCCTTTCCGGCTCAGACTCTCAGTTCTGTCCAGCAGTTGGTTGACATTGAGCCATCGGCCGTCAGTGTGATGAGAATGACTCTGGCGCAGGTACACACCATCAGCTGATCCTCACGTCCCATCGTGTCTCTGGTCTCGTGCTGTTTTATCATCCGTGTCGTGTGCATGCGCGCAGACGCTTGCTCGTTCACGTGACAGTGATTTTCTCCCTGTGGAGTTCTGCTTTTAGATTTTCCACAAATGCAGAAATCACTGTCCATCACCCAGAATCTCCCAGAATGCATCTCACCGTGAGTCTACAGCAGAGACACATGGGATTGATTAGGCCTTTACTGTGCGCTTCACATCCAGATGGAAGCCTGTAGACTGTCATGTGTTTTTGCCAGCAGACTTGGGCTTCCCAGCATGCACTGCACGTTGGCCTAAGGGAACACAGGAAGACAGGAGCACGGCTCAGCAGAAGAGTTTGTGTTTTTTAAGAAGCGTCTGTAAGCTGATGTTTGTGTGGCAGTAATGACACTTTTGTTAAAGTGCTTCAATTGAGTTTGTATTGACTTGCCGTCAGACTCGCAACAAATAAACACACGCATACGCACAATACAGGTTACATCTTCTGCAAAACACATGGTTTTAACATTTACTGTAGTGAAACCATTGTTAATTTTCCTTATTAGTCGTGACATACAACCTGCCTCCGAGGGCATCTTTATCTTCAGATTGAAGATAAATACAGCATTGTGTCTTCGAGCCTGGCGTAAAAGCCAGCTAAACTTCTGCTAATCCGTGCAAGTGCATTCATTCTGATTCAGTGATCAAATGTTTTTCAGTTTTATATCAGGGGGTGAATTGATTTGAGCTTGTTTCCTGCATTTGTTCTGAATTTTAATTATAAATGATAAGAGTCCAAACTCATGAATCTGATCTTAGACCTGTAATTCAGGCTGGTGTGTGTTACCGTGGTAACCGGTCCTCCGTGTGTTTCAGAGTCGGCAGCTGGAGTCGGAGACAGGCACCACCGAAGAACACAGTCTTAACAAAGAGGCGAGGAAATGGGCCACGCGGATGGCTCGCGAACACAAAAACATCATCCATTACAAACGGGTAAGAGACGTTACAACATGCACACACATCCTGACATCACCACCATCACAACTTAAAAATAACATCCATAACTCACAAACACCTAAACAGAATTATGGTTATGATGATGAATCACAAACGTACATGAACACATCACAATAAATCTCACTATTATTAAAATAGACTCAAATGTTGGTTCACCTCAAAATAGTCATTTATAAAAATGATTGGTTGCATAGGATTTTGTAGTTGTAATGTTTTTGACACTTAAAGTAGATGCAGTAAAGATGTTATTTACATTATCTCATTTATAGTCATTTGTTATCTACTCACAGGCTCTAGAAGAGTGTGAGACGCTTGGGACTCCGACCACAGAACAAAGCCGGAATGAGCTGGAATTCCGAATAGAGGAAGCCAAAGAGAACATCCGGAAAGCAGAGGTGTGTGACTATAGCTGCAAAATGTCAATTATTTTGTCAGTACACGTTCTCGTTCATTTTTTTTATACTTTATTGATTTTCAAGATATCTCTGGTATTCATATACATTTACAGCTAGTCACGTAGCTGACACTTTGATCCAAAATGACTTACAAATGAAGTTCACAATTTAAACAATGAGGACAACATACATACACAAAATACATCCCAGGCAAGTGCAATCAAAAATCTCTTTGTTCATTTTATGCAAAGAATGAAAAGAGGTAGGAGGTTAGGAAAAAGGATTTTAATGGATCAGGTGTAGATGTAAAAGATCTTTTTTTTAGGCGATTTTTTTAAAGATGAGAACAGACTCTGCCAAAGATGGTGTAAGAGGCTGATCATTCAACCATCATTCTAAAAGAGCATTTTAACATATCGTATCTTTCACTTCAAAATATGTCAAATCAAGAAGGTAAAGAAGAGATTTTACATGTTAATATAAGCTGTCTGGTAAAAAAACTGCATGTAAAAATATCTGTCTAAAGGATTTTGCGTAAAGAATCTTTTTTTATCTGAGTAGAAAAGCAAGGGCACAAAGCAGTTTTATTCCAAACATCTCTGTATCGATCAAGTCAGAGTCAGTCTGTCTCTTTCTCTTGATCGATACATGGATACAACATTCTGTCCTCCTTCTCTTTACTTTCACCAGCTACAGTGCCCTCTCCTGGTCCTATCTTTTACATGCATTAAGGCTTAAAGCTCATCCAAAAACATTGTATAACATAATAACAATGATGTACTGCATATGTATTGTATATTATATGTAGAGAGTATAATGCAATGTAAGTTGCTTTGGATAAATCCATCTGCTAAAAGCATAAATTTAAATATGATATTTGTCATCATTTACTAACCCGTAAGTTGTTCTAAACTCGTTTGGCTGTTTATCTATTAGTTGGATAAAACATCTAAACTGGTTTTACAAAAATCATGCTGACTACTTTTAAGCCAAAAATAATTCGCATCACGTAATGTAATATGTGGCACAATTTATACAAACTACTTGAAATGTGTTGTTTCCGCTAACCGTATAGCCACAAAAATATTTCATACTGTTAAAACAACATGTGAAACTTAATCGGCAGTGTTTATTTACATGAATATTAACCTTTGTGCAGTTCTGAATGACATTTAATAAATGCATAATACATAGCAGACGCTGTTGACATTATAAAGCACCATCTTTGTTTTTCTTAACTTGAATCTCCTGCAGCCATATTGTCTGAATTCAGCATTAGTTGTTACAGACCATTAAACATTTAACAACCCCATTAAGAACTGATGAGAAAAAAACACAAGAAACAGAATAATCAATGGAACGTGAAGTTCAGTTAGAAACAAAAGCAAATCTTAAACTTAAATAGCTTGTGCTTGTCAACAGATATTACGATCATAATTGTCCTTTAATTGTTTTCCTCCCTATAGAATTGCTCATAAATGAGGTGTTGGTTTAGAAAGATAACAGTTTGTTGTCTTCACCGTTAGAAATAGATGAGTGTTTAGAATGTTCATTTGCATCTGTGTGAATAATGAGAATTGCTGAAGTGTTGGTTGCGTGTGGACACCTGTACGCTCCTATGAGATCAGACTGATGGTTTGTTAATGAGAGAAACACTCAACGGCTTGCGTGATGATGAGATGCTCACATTCCCAGCAGTCATCTCTTGTTCTGTGTGTCTAAGCACAACTTTACTTAAAAAACAAAAGAAAATATGATATTTTGACTATTTTAATGCTTTTTGCCATTTTAGTCTCCAGACACTCTAAGCTGTTTTTACATTAAGTTCCATCAGCTGGAAAACACTTGTGGCACTCAATTTACATCCTTCTTTGTCAATGATGTTACGGAAATCCTTCCTTAAAGAAGCACTTCCTTCTATATAAAACTTTTGTTTAGGACAAATTGTGGCAGTCGTGGCCTGGTGGTTCGAGTCTTGGACTCGTGATCCGAAGGTTGCTGGTTCGAGACTCGAAACCAGTGGGAATACCACGACTGAGGTGAGTCCCTTGAGCAAGGCACCGTCCCCCCCACTGCTCCCCGGGCGCAGCAGCATGGCTGCCCACTGCTCCGGGTGTGTGTTCACAGTGTGTGTGTTCACTTACTGGTGGGTTAAATGCAGAGCACAAATACTTCACTTCACTACAGTGTGAGCCTTGACCTTCATCTAAATGTTGTCAGGATTGTGTTAATGTTTATTGTTGTCAGGATTGTGTTGTTGATCTCTGTTCCAGACGGTGAAGCTGAAGGCTGAAGCTCGTCTGGATCTTCTGCGGCAGGTTGGTGTGTCCGTTGACACATGGTTGAAGAGTGCCATGAACCAGGTGATGGAGGAGTTAGAGAACGAGCGCTGGGCGTCACTGCCCACCCTCACCACCCATGACCTCTCTCTTTCAGTGAGTAACTCATTAACTTCTAGGAGAGAGAGAGAGAGAGAGAGAGAGAGAGAGAGAGAGAGAGAGAGAGAGAGAGAGAGAGAGAGAGAGAGAGAGAGAGAGAGAGAGAGAGAGAGAGAGAGAGAGAGAGAGAGAGAGAGAGAGAGAGAGAGAGAGAGAGAGAGAGAGAGAGAGAGAGAATGCAAAGGAACACTTAGTTTAGGCTTACAGGATAACAATGACTTTCCAGTATTCTCACAGGGTCTAATCTTTGGTGTCTTATGTCTTTGGTGGGTGTGGTTTATGTCAGCAGACATTCACTGATTCACTCTCTTTCACAGTATTAAACCAATAAAAAACTGTTATGTTAGACATCCATTAGGGCTGAATGGTTATGTGGGAGTTTCCAGGGCCTGTCAACCGTGCCACGTTTTTACTCATGGGAACCGAGTCACCTGATCACCTCCTGACCAATGTGATTGCTTGTTTGACGGACACCTGCCCACTTTAACACCTGTATAACTTTTCTGCTGTGATGCAACATTTGTAGCTTAGTAACCTCACAGCCTAACATTTCAGGGTTTATGTACATAAATGGTTTGTTGCCCTGGTGAAAGTGCTCTTTGTGTCTGTAGACCACCGTGGATTTGGAGCGAGAAGAAGGAGAGGAATTGGAGGAAAACATGGAAACACATGACGACAGCAGTTCGAGTCCTTCAGGGACCTTGAGGAACTATCCACTCACCTGTAAGGTGCTTTACTCTTACAAGGTAAGAGATTTCATTTTCTATTATTTTTGATAGTAAGCTTGAGGGATACTTTTACATAAGTTAAAAACAAAACTTGACAGAACTTTCAGAAGTGTCAGTCACCCTGAATTTATATATTCAAATACAATAAAAAGTAGTAGTTCACCCAAAAATGAATATTCTGTCATCTTTAACTCACACTGTTTTCATTTTAAATCTCTATGGCATTCTTTCATATGCATAACACAAGGGAAGATATTTTGAATAAGGTGAATGAATGTCGGTTTCAAATCTTTGGGGGGAAATGTCGTCCTTTGTGTTCAGTGGAGGAAAGAAAGTCATGCTGGTTTGAAATGACAAGATGTTGAATAAATGATGACACAACTAAAATCTTTAGGTGAACTATTACTTTAATGCAGTAATTCCTTTCATATGGAATGAACGATGCATGATTAAGTTGCATCTTTTTTTACTACCTGTGAATCTTCAGACATATTAAAGTTCACTTAGTGTGTTTGTGAAGTCAAAATTATTACCAAATAATTTTAGAAGCTATTAAAACATTTAGTTATTTTACAGCATTAATGTTATTAGATAAAAGAGCAATGAACACAATTTTTTGTTGTAATTGTTTTTTCCTCCCGGGGCTAGTTCTCAGTACCTAAGTTTATTCTCATATTCTGTCTTTCTCATTCAGGCCTCTCAGCCAGATGAGCTAACAATCGATGAGCATGAGATGTTGGAGGTCATTGAAGATGGAGATATGGAGGACTGGGTGAAGGTAAAGCACACGTTTACGCCTTTAGCTCAGCGTCATCAGCTGCTCTTTAGTTTCACGAATCAGTCTGCTTTTATAAAACACACAACAGTACACCTCTTTGTGTTTTCTTACATGTACAAGCTTAACAAATAAACAAATAGAATTTTAATCTACAGAAATTCCTCTCTTGTATCGTCATAAATGCCATTTTAAAAAACATTTTCCTGTTGCAATTTCAGGCAAAGAATAAGACCGGCCTGGTGGGTTACGTTCCGGAGAAATACCTTCAATTCCCAACATCCAACAGTGTTCTGAGCATGCTTCAGTCTCTCGCCGCTCTGGATTCACGCTCACACACCTCTAGTAACTCTACAGAACCGGAGTTGACCTCCGGAAGCTTCAACGGAGATGCCAGTAGTGAGTCTCTCATACAGTATCATTCAAAAGTTTTGGACTTATACTTACTTATGCATTAATATATTTTTTCACATTTTAGAATAATGATAAACTTATCAAATATGACATAATACAAAGGGAATTGTTGTATTTTAAAGGAGGCCCTTTGTATCTGCACTCTTATTGCCTGTTGTGTCTCCAATATTCAGTCATAGTCGTTTATTTTTATACATTTTTATAAAATGAATTGGAGGTTTTGTCATGAAAAAATGTGTATGTTTGATGAGTTATATTTTGGTCTTTTTAACTTAATTTAAAAATGTATCTTCATATCAAGGTTAAAAGAATGTTTTTTCTAACATTTTTCTCAAGGGTCCAAATACTTTTGATCAGAAGTGCATGGCACAAACTGAGTTGTGTTTTTGCTCATGAATTTGTTCATCTAATTTCCGTACACTTTTTTGTGATGAATATACATTCATTCTTGTTTCTATTTGGTTCTCTTTCAGTGAGTTTTGTTAAAGCCATGTATGACTATGAGGGTCAGACTGACGATGAGCTGTCCTTCCCCGAGGGCGCCATCATCCGCATCCTTAACAAAGACAACCAGGAGGACGATGGCTTTTGGGAGGGCGAGTTTAACGGGCGAGTCGGTGTCTTTCCATCTGTGTTGGTGGAGGATCTGACGGCATCTGAGAATGGAGACTCTCACTGGCTCACGGACGCACAAGTAAGAACCTAAAGCTCTCTCTGGTCTTTAAACATTCAGACTCTCTGTTATGTCTGAGGTCTGGTATGTGGGACTGGTACAGGCGCGGTTTCTTCCTTCCTGTAATTAGCCGGGTATCCGCTGCAGTGCCAATTGTGTGCCCCTCACACTCCGCCCACTTTGGACCGAGTGGAACCTTATAGAGGTGTCTTAGCAAAAGGACTTTAACATTTCATAATGGAAATACCAAAGCAGAATAAAATTTACTGAGGGTTGAAGCATACCAAACAAAAGATTTAATGCATCCATCTTGTTCACAGGTGTCACCATGCCAAAGGCTTCATTCATCTCTTCCTCCTCTACCATTATACGATCAGCCTCCCTGTAGTCCATACACAAGCCCAGAGACAAGCTCCGGCCCCTCCCTACCCCGCTCGCCATCCGTCAACGGAGAACACAAACTGCCCACATTGCAGAAAGCAGCCGTTTACAGTAAGACACAAATCTATGTTTCCAAAGTGGACAGATTCAAATCTTCAGCTTTACTTTTCATTGTGACTATAATAAATGTGAGTCTCTCTTGTGTTTGCCTAAGATCACAGTTCAACCTTAAGTCCAGAGAGTCCAGGTTTCTCCCAACCATTGAGACTCACTCCAGACGGATCCGGGCCTGGAAAACTAAGACCCGTAAGTAAACTAAAGATTGAAAGTCTGAAAGTCTGCAGAAACATTTATGAAAATAGCAGTTTCAAAATATAAGACACGGCTTTGATAAATATTAAATAATATGAATAAATTAAATAAACAAATAATAAAAGTAGAATCTGTAACAAAATATGTAATATGTATGTTTTATCATTATAATAAAATATGATCATAATATGAAATATTATATCCAGTTTTAAAAATTCAATAAATAAAAAATGATTATAAAAATATTCAAATTTCAGATCAAACTTAAATAATCATAATTAATTATAATGTCTAACAGAAAATAACTTTTTTAAATAAT
The DNA here is from genome assembly GCA_033220385.1 of Triplophysa yarkandensis. Classification (NCBI taxonomy): domain Eukaryota; kingdom Metazoa; phylum Chordata; class Actinopteri; order Cypriniformes; family Nemacheilidae; genus Triplophysa; species Triplophysa yarkandensis. Next base: position 12,221,579 of record CM065669.1, on the reverse strand, counting down.
TTAACATTTGTATTTATTTCCAGTGTAGAAATATTTTTATCATTTATGAGTGTTCTCTTCACACTGATTATCATACTTTTGTGTTCATTGCATCTAACAGATTGGAAACACCTGATATACATAAGTCCGGTTTGTTTAATATTTCCAAAAAAAATTTGAAAAAATTCCAAATCTAAAGCTTATTTAATAAGTATTAAGACTATTTCAGCACATTTTTAATTGATTTAAATGTGAATATGATTGTATTCTGGCAATAAAAATCTAATATATCTTTTGTCTATCATATTTTGTGTCTGTAGGTCCGGGCAGCTCCTCCTCCTCCGAAACAACACTCCCGCAAACCTGTGGAGAAAACTGAAGAGGTGGAGATCACGCTGGTGTAGAACAACCCAATATGACCTCCAACACCACCCACTGCTCTGCAAAAGGGGCGAGATGTTCTTCATTCCACCAAATGAGGATTCTTATTTCCCTGAAGGCCGTAGGACAATGTCTCGACGGCATCACCATCCCATTCCAAAAACACCTACACAGACTGTTTGGTGCCTTAAAGCGCTTTCATGCCAAACATTAATCCTTGTATTCGTAATTCTTGTACATAACTCAACGACAGAAGACATCATTGATGGAAATAGACTGATGAATAGAAACGAGGATTTTGTAGGTGTTTGTTTATTGGACAGACTTGCACATTCATATCTTTGCAGGCTTCTTAATGAGCCGGACACGCAATATAAGGAAGAGTGGGAAAATATAGGAGAACGGGAATGTTCGGGGTTTGTCGGGAATATTACCATTTATGTATTTTCATGTGTAACAGCACAGTACATTACTGTTGTCATAAGAATGTTTGAGATCAAAGGGACATCTCAAGGAGAAAGGGAACTGTACATACGGTTATAAGGAAAGAGAGGAGAAAAGTAGAAAGAGGGGCAGGAGACAAGAGAAGGACGGAAGAGAAGAAAGGCGGGTTCCTTTCCTCTTTTCTGCTCTTTTGTCTCCTTCCCCCAGCTGGAATATTTCATTTCTGTCGTGTTGATCTGAATAATGTACTAACATACACTATATCCTTATTCTCAGCTTTTCATTATAAAGACCAGTGTTTGTACGTATTACTAATATTTAGTCCTCAAAAGAACTTGAGACAGATTTAAGGATGTTAAATCTTGCGTGCGTGCGTGTGTTTGTGCGTGTGTGTGATGGGCCACAACATAATCATTCAAATATTCAGATGAACATACACGTATCAGTTAAAGTGCTTTTCCAGCCTAACGCATTTGTCATTTTATCACCGCTGTCCAGAATGACCTGAGAGATTTTTTTTCATTTATATTTTATAGATGGCAGTATTTAACATGGGGATGAATCTGTTTGATGATGCGTGTTAGATTCCCTCAAACAAGCACAGACTGATATATGATGTGGACTGAAAGACTGATACAGTGACGTTTTCTTTGAATCTTTTGTCGTGTCCTAAGTGCATTTCCTCCGTACGAGGGGCAGCTATGTTCTCTGAGGTTTCTTTGTCTTTTGTTGTCTTTCATTCAAATGCCTGTATTTTACATAATTATCATTGATCATTGTTAATGTTCATCGTGTTCATTTGTTAATGTGTCCCTGCACTTTTCTGGATTTACAGTGCATCGACTGACCCTTTATTTTCTGTTTATATTTGTGTTTTTATCCCAGCTGCCTCTCGTCGATGCTACAGCTGCCCGAGGTTGTGTTATTATTCTTGTTTGTGTCATTGGTTATTGTTTGCCCATACAGTTTAAAGAAAGCTATTATGTTTATTCCATAATGTAGATGGTGGAAAGAGATAAAAAAAGATCCATTTTGTGAAATGGTAGTATAGTTCTGTTAAGCAAGAACAGGGTGATCATGAAAAGAAGTCGAGTGTGTAAGAGTGAGATGTCGTAGGAAAACAAACCTATTTGTTCGGTAGCCTTTTTCAATCGGAGAGGAAGATGTTAAAATATCTTCCCTTTGTTTTCTATTTTCCTCGATCACAGCCTATTTTCTTGTTGATCTCGTTGAGATCTTTTGAATGTTATCGAACTTGTTTTGAAGTTTATGGTTAGAGGTTAAAGCCCATCGTGTAAAAAACTGTTCTCGCCACAAAACAAAAGTAAATTTTAGGAATTTTTATAACGCTCCCAGTTTTCTCGGCCAGTTTCAACTCTTTGGAGCTTCTTGAATAGCGTTAGCTGCATAATCTAGTGGTTTTATTTCAAAGTGTTTTTATTTGCATTTCTTAAAATTTGAAGGTGATTCAGAGCTGCTAGAGAACAGATGGAATAACAACAATTGACTGTTGCCTGCAGTGACAATATCAGAGAACAGGTGAAAAATATTCTTTCTGCATATTATTAGCTGTAAAATTATTTGTATTTATTGTGTACAAATGTTAAATAAAAAAATGGAGAAAGTGCCTCTGTTGTTGTTTTTTATTGGTGTTAATGGAAAAACTTTATGCTGACTTCCTATAAATAACAACAATCCAACATTTTGTTCATTTATTTAAGGTTTAAATCTTTTGTACCCTATTAGTGTTAATTTCTTAACGTTAACTAGACTTTATTTAGCCTTTGGTTCAGGTGGATTTTCAGGCGTTTTACATACAATGTAATTCCATCATCCCACAGAAAATAAACTTACTGTAACATTCCCATTATAATATTCCCATAGTAATTTTATTTCTAGCTATTTGTCAGAAAGTCTGTAGTTCTACATTAATGCAGTTATTTTCAACGTTCAAGAACGATGACAGTGTGTTTGTTTTACAATAGCTTATCAAATCATGTTTGTGGGTTTTTAAAGGGGAGGGGGTTCTCACAGAATTCCATGGAAATAACAAACATGTTTCCTGTCAGGCAATGAGAGTGAGGCAGAAACATACAGCATTCCCACTCTCTCCATCCACAAAGTAATAATCGTGAATTCCTGTCTAATTAAAAGAAGAACAAAAAGTTTCATGATGTTCCTTTCATGTGGCCACAGTCTGTAGAATGAGAGGTTTTTACTCTGAAGAGAAATGAGATGGCTTGTGTTAAAGTGTATTTGTGCTCCAACCCAGAGGGTACGTATTATCCTTTCATTTCTTTATTCTACTGTCTTTGTATGGTTGGACAAAAGTAAGTTTTAATAAATGTAAAATCTTTCACTTTAATGGTTAAACCACAAATATGTTATATTTCAAAATGTAATATCTAGGACAATAATTGAAGAACATGAATTAGTTTATTTTTTTTATTAAAATTGTAAATTACAATTTTTTTTTTTACATGAAAGCTTTCCAGAACTTTTTAACTCAAATTCTGCAGTTTACTAGTTAACAGTAACTAGTATACTTTGAACTGAAGATTTAATAGGAAAGACATTTCTTACCAAACTTTGCTGGAAGTTAAAATGACACATGGATCCAAGGATAAGGATGTGTATTGAAGTAATGCGTTCAAATCCATAGTGGTTAAGCCTTTTCAGAGTTGATCATTAAACTGATCAATAAAGAGAAGTGTACCTTTAAAGAGTGAAATGTAAAATCATCTTTCAGAATCTGTGCTTGAAAGGAGGTTATTAAGAGAGAAGACGTTCCCTAAACTGAGAGAATACTGCAGAGGCACTTATGGAGTTGACTTTAGGGTGAGAAAACATGACATATATATTCCTCTTTTGTTGATTTTCTTTTTCTGTGACAGAAACAAATGATTTTGCAACAAGCAGTTGTATTGAAATCCAGAAGAATGAATAGATAAATACTCAAATGTTTTTTCTCTGTTATTGTAACTATGCTAACCAAAACACCATTAATTATTCATTATGGAAATAAACTATATATAGGAAAGTATTGTGTCCTGAATAGTCCTGTAATTTTGGACAACTCTATATTGCCCAATAATATAAAAGTTATGTTGAGTTGTAACGCTGTCAACGACTCAGGTCTTTTCCTCTTCTGTCTTAAAGTGCTGTAAACTGTCTATTGAATCAGATTGGGTTCTTACAGTTCTGACTGTCTGCAGGTTATCGATCCATATGAAGCCACTGATCCCACAAACTGGCCTTCACAAGAGAGACGCATGCAGATGTTGGATGGCTGCAGGAGAAACTCTCTGGGCCCATTTTTTGTGGTAACATTTGTATTTGTAAAAAAAAGTACTTTTTTTATTGGTTTCTTGATTTGTTTTTTCAACTAGTAGAACCAAGGTTTGGATTCAAAAATATGGACATTGTCTTAGGTTAATTTAAACCAATGGTTGGGCTTGTCAATATTTTAGGAGTTTAGTCAAATATATCAAATAATGATTTTCCTCAATTTACTTTAATTGTGATAAAAATGTACAAAACAAAAGTTTGGGTTCTTCCAAATAACCCAATAAAAGTTATTTTTGTCAATATTTTCCACGGTCATGAGTTGCAAACCTCACTACATTTCACAGTGAGTAAATATAAATGTTTTCACTCTAATGTCTCAGGCCTTGGTTGGTGAACAGTATGGAGATTCATGTTTGCCTGAGCAGATTGAAGCTTCAGAGTTTCAGCTTCTTCTACAGGCGTGCCAACACATGGACCTCAGTAGTGAAATCCTGGGAAGATTTTACCAAAAAGATGAGAATGCCATACCTCCTGCGTTCTGTTTGGTTCTTAATCCAGCAGGATGCACTAAACCTCATCCTTTCCAGGCAAGAAACTTGTTTTTCATTTTTGCAGTACAAGAAACAGGTTTTAATACATATTGAATTTCTCATTATTAGACCAGCTCTGAGACACTTTGTAAAGTGAGAGCACTCCTTCAAGAGGTTGTGACTCATTGTGTGCAAGAGGCAATAATGACACCCTCTGCATCTCAGAAATATTTTCAGTCTGGTAAGTCAGAATCTGTCTTTACAACTTACTTTTAACAATGATCTAATGTTTATTTTTTGTGTCAGCAGCCCTTGAAAATGACATTCGCTATGCATATGGAGACCATTCCGACAAAGATAACGCAAGATGTATTTGCTACGTTCATAAAATCCGCTTTGGTAGAAAGGCAAAGGAACCAACCCAGTCAGACCGACTGTCCCAACTGCGAGATTACTTTCTTCCAAGTTTAGTTTGTTCTCATGCAGCTCTGGTGTACAGCACCACCACAGACTGCAGTAAACAGGACGGTTACAAACCTGATATGAGAGTAAAATTTGCTGTCGGTCTGAGAGAGCAGCTGCAAGCGGATCTTAAACGTCTCATTGATGATGCCTCCTTGAAGAAAATCATGGATACGAACTATAAATGTGATCAGAACAACTTGGGCTGCATCTTTTCTTCGCTTTACAGAATTGAACGGTCAGAAGTCAAATGTGTTAAATCATACCTTGAGGAAAAAAACACAACATTTCCTTTTTTACTCATCGGAAAACCATTCTCTGGCAAAACTGTGCTGCTGGCTCACTGCGCAAGACAGGTATCTCCTGAAAACACATGAGCCGTCTATTTGATAAATGAGAAATGTTGCAGGCATTCATATTCTTAGAAACTAATATTGGCTTTATGTTTACAGGCATCTGTGTGGTTAAGGGACTGGGACCCTGTGATCATTGTGAACTTCTTAGAAATCAACAGCTCTTTGAGACAGTTTCTCAAAGACATTTGTCAGCAGATTGAATCATGCTACAATTTATTAAGACATTCTGTAAAAAATATTCTTCAGCTTAAGGAAAACTTTCAACAGCTCATAACCACAAGCTCATCCCGAAATCCTCTAGTCCTGATTATAGATGGGCTTGACCATTTATCAAATATTGATGAACCGCTGGCCTTCACATGGCTTCCTAAGGTTTTACCTCCAAATGTAAAGATTCTCATGTCCATCACCACAGACAGGCCTGACATTATTTCTACTCTAAAGACGTATTACCAAGATAAAGCCATGTTCTGTAAGTTGCAACCAGTGGAGGGTAAAAGCTGTATTCAGTTACTAACATCACTTCTACAAGCAGGCAACAGGAGAATCACCTCGGGACAACAGATGTATGCAAATCGTGCTTTAAAGAAATGTCCCCATCCATTATATGTGCAACTTCTTCACAAACAGACAAGCCTCTGGAGATCCGATTTTGAAGTCAACGAAAACAGTCTTGTAGAAGGGGTCCACAGTAACATTGAGTTGATGTTTGATCATCTGGAGTCGAAGCACGGTAACATCATAGTCTCCAGAGCATTAAGCTACCTTACATTAACCAGGTATGGCATGAGCCCCGCTGAACTGACAGATGTTCTCTCTTGTGATGATGACGTTCTAGGCTCTTTCCTTCCTTCAGATAGCAGCATACCTCTTATGTTAAAGGTGCCTGAGGCATCGGTCGAAACTCTTCTGTTTGACCTTCAAGACTTTCTGGTCTTGAGGAACATTATGGGTACCCAGGTTCTTTTCTGGATAAATGGGCACTTTTCTTTGGTCATACGCAAGAGGTACATAAGTTCAGAAATAGCATCTGACAAGATACACCATGTTCTGGCTGGGTATTTCAGTGGCTCTTGGGCAAATGACACAGCAAAGCCTTTCATAGTTACTAAGGACTTGGGAACACAATCTTTAAATGTGTCACAGAATATTTACATTGACAGACATTTGCCAAGTCAACCCTGGATTTTTTCTCCTCCATCCAAGTCCACTGCTAGTTCAATGGAGAAAACTCATGCAAATCGTAGAAAACTACTTGAACTTTCATTCCATCTGTTGAAAAGTGGGAGGATCCGAGAACTAGTTAAACAGATGACATGTCAGGAATACCTTCAAGCAATGTTTCAAGCAATGCTATCCGAGGACTTGTTCCTATGGCTTGAGAAGACATCTCAACTGGTAAATCACAGGAACCTAAAGTTTCTCAACATCGTCTTGCGATCATCTGCTTGTCTTCTGAATGACAACCCAGCTGATCTGCCAAAAGTGCTGCAGGCCAATCTCTTTCCTTTCCTGAATGTCTTGCCATCATTGCAAGATTGTGTTGCTGATCAATCTGATGGTGTAATCACACAAAACAGATTAAATACAGTTTTATCCTCAGTCCCTTCAGTCCCTTGTGCTCACTATACACTGGAGGAGTCAGAAACTTCCCAGGTAAAATGCACAGCTGGATCAGAGGTTGGCTCTTTGATGGTTGTATTGGAGAATGGCGCTGTTTGGGTTTACAATGATAGCTTATTAGAGGGCTTCAAACTTGCCCAATCATCTGATCTGCAGTTCACAAGTGTCCATAGCTCTGGAAGGATCTTTCTTCTTGGCACTCATTGCGGCAAACTTGTGTTGTGGGATACAAATGTTGACTCACAACCTCAGGTAATTCAAATCCAAGAAAAATTAAAAAATGTCATGATTGAAGGTGCCTTTGTGTTAGAGAAGAAAATAATTGTGTGTTGGAAAGAAGAGACCACTGTTAGGGTTTTTGTTGCATTAGAGGAACATGTCCAATTGCACTGCAATAGTGAGATAACATGTATTTCATGTTCTGAAGACGGTCACATCATCTACTGTGGACAGAAAAGAGGCTCTGTGATGATGTTTAACTTGCTCAAGGATGAGTTTCTAGCCACTTTCATCTGTCCAGAAGAAATGCCAGTAATTGATATGGTTCCCTTTAAAGATGAAGGAAAATTGACATCTGTGGATGAAGCTGGAAATGTGTTTGTTTGGAACCTTGAAAACATAATAGAACCGGTTCTAAATAAATGTTTAACTTGCAGAAATGAAGGGAAGGTTATAAACACGGACCACACAGAGGACGACATTTTACTTATTTGTAAAAAGCAGCAAATAGAACTTATTGACATAGATCAAATGTATGTACTTGACCAATTCAATGCCCCAAAAAGCAAAACAATAAAGCAAGCGAAACTGGATAAAGACTCACACTTCATCATTGCGTTACTAGATAACTTCCCATTTCTTCTGGTGTGGAACCTTGCGTCCGGACAGTGTGTGTTGAGTCTAGACACTGTGAACTCTCCAGTTATAAATCTTCTGAAGTGTGGAACATCACACCTGGCAGCCGTCACAAATGCAGGTGTTCATATTTGGGACATGGACCTCATTACCGCTTCAGCATTGGCACCAAAGTCAGGTAGAAGAGTAGAAACAGTGGTAGTGGGATTGCACGGAGAAAGCTGTTACTCTGCAGATGGCTCGGAGGTTGTGTGGAAGTGGGTGAGTTCTAGTGGCAAAGTCGAAGAGCACCTTCTTCATCACACTTCCGTGCAGTCCTTGTCTATCTCTGCTGATGGTGATTATCTGGTAACCACAGCAATAGGAGACATCTATGTGTGGGACACCAGAAGTGGAGAAAATATGTACTGGATATCTGGGAGTCGTGCATTCAGCGTGCTAATAACTCCTAAGGGTCATTTGGGAGTTGCCCTTTCAGAAACAGGACCATCAAGGGTGTGGAAACTACAGAGTGGAAACATGGTTTGTAGTATTCATACTTACCTAAAAAGTGCCATAATTTCTCCAGAAAGCACCTTCCTTTTAGGTCTTAACCGCGGTGAACTCCTGGCTGTGAGTCTTTGGTCTGGTAATGTTTGCAAGCGCTTCTGGTGTCCTGATGAATCAGACGTGGGTGCTTTTCATCCTGTACTTGACCATGCTGATTTCGTGGTTGTGGTTTCAGCCTTAGGTGCTTTGTACACTTGGAGATTAACAGAAGATACAGTTTGCCATCAGTTCCAGCTGTCAAACCCATTCTTGTACCAACCCAAGGTCTTCAGGCTGTCATCAGATGGAGGATATGCCTTACTTTCAGTTACTACATCCACAATAAACATCTTGGATCTTTCCAACAGTAAGCTCTGCTCCTTAAGAACCATAGGTCCTGTTCTGAAGCCGCAGTTTGTACACATTTTTGAACAGTATGTTGTTTATGTGTGTTACTCTTCTAGGGAGTGTCAGAATGCGTATTGTGTTCTTCATGAAAAGCCAATGTTGGTAATCATACGTGTGACCGATGGGGAAACTGTTGGCAGTTTGTACCTGTGTAAGAACATATCTGCTCTAACTGTGTCTCCGCACATGTTCGTGTATGTAGGGTTTGAGGATGGATCTGTTGGGATTTATGCAGTTAATGACAGGGAAATGGGAAGCACCAGGAGGGAAAGGTCGGGTCAAAGTCCAAAACTTTTGTGTCCGTTTGATAAGCCATTGGTTCAGTCACCTCTTATAGACCCTAATATCACTTGGGCTGAATTGGAATCAGAATTTTCTTATATTTGTACTTAAGCATGTGATGTCACACAAATTCATTGCAACCAATGCAATATATTATGCTGTATTTGTATAACAGCACAAAGGAACTTTTTTTTTTTGTGTACAATTTTTTAAATAATTTTTGTAGAGATATTTGTATCTTGTAGACTCATAGACTGTACTTGATGTTTGCCTTTGGATAGTTTGATCTATCATTTGTAAGTCATTAAAAAATAAAGATCTGATAAATGTCTGCTATATTAATACATGTTTTGTAAATGTGCATTTATTTTTTAATATCACCGTAAAAACAGAAAGCCATGTTAAAGGCCTTGTATTTTTAAGAAAATATATATATCATTTCAATAGCCATATTTTGGACACACCTGTCCATGTTATTAAATATTCAAAATATTTTTAATATTTATTTTTTTTAAACGAATTTGTAAATACGTTTCAGCATTAAGAGTGAATATATATATAAAAATCTAATATTTTACATTTATCTTCATATTAATTTATATTAATGCAAAACCCTATAGATAAATGTATGTTAAGAGTCTTATCCGCTAAAACTACAATTCCCTACATCAGATCTGAGCAAGCGGAAGTGATTCTCCGGCATAAATCTATTTCCGCTTTTCAGCTCATTCCTTTCCTGTCTGCGGCCTCTAGCAAGATGGCGGTGCAAATCTCGAAGAAGAGAAAGGTTGGTATGAATTTCCCCTCAAACATGCTCATTAAAGGGCAGACTTGAGAAATATGAGCGGCATATATCAGCTTTGATCAGCGGTTATAGTTTATAATCGTCAGATGATGATTTTATTCAGCATTAAAGAGTGATTGATCTGGATGCAGTCCGCAGTGAATCTGGGGTGAAACATGGCAGCTCCGCGCGCGCTAGTCATATTTGCAAACACGTGCAGAATATACGTCACAAGTGTACCTGAAACATCCATTCTGTCTTTGAGATGTTGTGTAAATGTGTGAAGAAGTTTAAACCCAACGGCTGGAGACTCCTTGTAGACTGCTGGGTTCATGTCCCAGTGTTACAGTAACAGAACCTTCAGTGATGACACGATGACGAGTCGGATTGAGGTCCATCTCTGAGGATCTCTGGGTCAGGGTCACGTTCTGTGCCTCTGGCTTCAGCTCCTTAGAGAAATGGGTCCTCTTGTATTGAAGACATCGAGGCATTTGTCTGAGAAGGGTCTGATGTCAGTTTCAAACCCTTCAGTTCAATGAATGGCACCTTGTTATATTCCTGCCATGTTTGTGCCTGTCATGTGGTTTCTGTGTTCATGATGTTTCTGTGTCATGGTTCAGTTTGTATCAGACGGAGTCTTCAAAGCCGAGCTGAATGAGTTCCTGACCCGAGAGCTGGCCGAGGATGGATACTCTGGCGTGGAAGTCCGTGTCACACCGACCAGGACTGAGATCATCATCCTAGCTACCAGGTTAGGAATATTAATCGATTTTGGATGTGCCTGGTGTTTTCAGAAAGTAGGAGTAAACCGCATGTTGTTTTTCAGAACCCAAAACGTCCTGGGAGAGAAAGGTCGCCGTATTCGTGAACTTACCGCTGTGGTTCAGAAACGTTTCGGCTTCCCCGAGGGAAGTGTGGAGGTAATATTGGCAAACTGATGTTGGTACATCACTTTTAATCCTTAATTCATTCCAAATAAGTTTACTGCGTTTACACCAGACGCGAATAGCGCGTCAGGCGCGAGTGATTTACATGTTAAGTCAATGCAGAGATGCGAATAGACGCGAGGAGATTTCCTGCGGCGCGAATCGCGTGAGTTGAAAAAATTTAACTTTGGTGAAATTTAGTGGCATGTTAACCAATCAGAAGCTTTCTTTATCTAAATCAAACATTGAGGATAAAGTCATCAGGGCTTTATGTCGAAACAGAGCTTTATAAATCAACATTATACTTTTATTATTCTTTAACATAGACAGGAATAAAAGTGACATTTACTGGAAGAATTTTAGTGAAGAAAAAAAATTCTCTTTACTCAATTTGAGCTCTATACACATATTTAGAGTATAAATAAAGCAGTCACATTAAATTTAATCACTTTATTTTACAATAAAATGACATTTCCTCTGATATATTGATGAGTTCCCCTGACAGACGCCCCTCCCCCCTTGTTGAATGGCACGTTGGACGCGAATGAGGCAAATTGTGCACGCGAATGAACTTTAATGTACAAGCGTCAAACTACACGTGTGTGGCGCGTCAAACTACACGTGTGTGGCGCATCAACACGCAAACATCCGCGTCTGGTGTGAACGCAGCATTAGTATTTGTAAAACACAAGTATATCCAGTAATCTGTTTCCAATGTGTGGAATCACAAAGCCTGAGTTTTTCTTCTTTTTTGTAGCTCTATGCGGAGAAGGTTGCCACCCGTGGTCTGTGTGCCATCGCACAGGCAGAGTCACTGCGCTACAAGTTGCTCGGAGGTCTGGCTGTCCGTAGGTGAGTTGCTTTCCCAGCAATCTTTGTTGAAATTTTTTGACAAATTCTCCTCGGTGATGATACGATGACGAGTCGGAGCAGGACCTGTTCTGCGTTGGGAATTTTGGGTCAGGTGCACGTTCTGTGCTTCTGGCTACAGATCCTCAAAGCGGACAGTCCTTATTACTTGAAGATCTTGAGGCATTTGTCTGAGAGGAGTAGTTAGGAAGCAATGTTGTTTTTGAGTCTTAAAGCTGGAATCTGGGCTTCTTTGCTTTTTGTATTTCTATATCATGTTTGTTCTCTTTCCAGAGCCTGTTATGGTGTTCTGCGTTTCATCATGGAGAGTGGTGCCAGGGGTTGTGAAGTTGTTGTGTCTGGTAAGCTGAGGGGTCAGAGAGCCAAGTCCATGAAGTTTGTGGACGGCCTGATGATTCACAGTGGAGACCCCGTGAACTACTACGTTGATACGGCTGTCCGTCACGTACTGCTCAGACAGGGCAAGTAACATTTTTTTTTTTTACAAATAATGCGCTATGATACTAACCAGTTAGGTGAATTTGAGGTTCCCTTCACAATGTAATAACACTTCCAGGGGGTAAAGTAGCATTCCCTTCAGTGATGATACGATGACGAGTCGGATTGAGGCCAATCTCTGAGGATCTCTGGGTCATGGTCACGTTCTGTGCCTCTGGCTTTAGTTTCTCAGAGAAATGTGACCTCTCGTATTGAAGACATCGAGGCATTTGTCTGAGAAGGGTCTTGTAATCTCTAAAAGCTTTAATTGTGCAGTCTTTGGTCACATCAAAACTTGTACCTGCTTTGGTGTCAGAGATTCAAAAAATTGTCCACCCCTCTTAGGTGATTCTAAGAGTTTTGTGTAACAACAATAATCTTTTTACTTCAGGGAAGATAAAAACAGAGTTTTTTCTGATTCTTTATAACTGGGTGAAGATTAGAAGCGTTAGTCTGAGAAGAGTTTTGAATATGGTCTTTACATGCTGTATGTTAATGTAAAACTTAAGGTAAAATGGGTTGATGCAGTCATTAAGTAACAACAGAAAAATTGTTTATTTTGAAACACTTATTTTGAATAGCATAATCCTAATATATGTAATCTACATGTTCACAGGTGTGCTCGGAATCAAGGTGAAAATTATGCTTCCTTGGGACCCCAGCGGCAAGATCGGCCCTAAGAAGCCCCTCCCTGACCATGTCAGCATTGTGGAGCCCAAAGAGGAGGTCCTCCCCACCACCCCAATTTCTGAACAGAAGGGAGCCAAGCCCGAAGTTCCCGTTATGCCACAGGGAACTCCAGTGCCTACTGCATAAACTGGTATATTCCCAATACCGAATTTAGGGGGAGACTTATAGACTTGTGTTTGTAAAGTACTTTTGGGTTACAGTGCTGTATTTGTCAACTGATGTTCATACTCCCTTCAGTGATGATACGATGACGAGACAGATTAGGGCAAATCTCAGAGCAAGTCTGGGTCAGGGCACGTTCTGTGTCTCTGGCTTTAGTTACTCCGTGATTTGTGTTCTTTTATATTGAAGACATCGAGGCATTTGTCTGAGAAGGGCTGATCATTTTATTACTGTTACATGACAGATTTGCCAGTTAAATTGACCTAACAAGATGTTTTTCTTTCTAACAGGTTCAGAAGACATTTATGGAAGATCTACACTTTTCTGTATAAAAAAATAAATAAACGGGGAGAAAGGATTGTGTGTTTATTTGCCTTAATTTTGCCTTTCAATCATTGTTAAACAAAATTAAATACTTGGATTTTAAACATGCTTTTGTGTAATATGGTACATGGAAAAACCTTATCCTCATATATCTGGCATTGATTAATGATGTCCAAGAAAGGTTATGGAAGACATGTATTTGCCTGATTTTACATATCTGGGTAAGTGGTGTAGCTAATTCTGCTGTGAAAAGGATATAATTTGTCAAGAGAGGAATATTTATTTTACAAGTTATTTAAAGCAACTTGCACTGCCACACACTCGCATATGATTCTGAATGTGCAATCCTCGAAGCAAAACTCAAAGAAATATATAATTAAACTTTTGAATGCCAGACTACAAGACTGCGCATGTGAGATGAAAAGTCAATTACCCTTGAACAGGTTTTTACTAATGTCAGGATGAGTTAATGTCCATTGTTATTTTGTATGGGCTGTTTTTTTGAGCTTTGCCTTAATTTTAAAGGTATTGGGAGTTTTCATTCAGTCGTGTAATATAAACCTCAAATGGTTATAATACTTTAATTACTGACTATATGTGAACCTGAAACTGATGAATGAACATTGTTGAGTGGACTGTAAAATTACATTTTTAAATGGATTTAACATGATTTTTACAAATAGTCATATATTTTGAAGAAGTTGTTGAAACCTTATAAGCCAAGTCCACTTTTTCTTGGTTGATGTCATCTAACTTTTAGATGTAACATTGAAAGTATAGTGCTGCTCTACCTGTTTGTGTTTCATGGGTGGGTCTTATAGGATTACACACACACACACACACACACCTTTGTAGAAGTCTGGACTGTGTTCGGAACTGAAGATAAAACATCACATCATGAGTTTACCAGACTTAAAATCACCTGGAAAACAGTCCACAGCTCCAGCAAAATCTGTAAGATTTTACATTTTAACAAAGTTACTGAAATAAAACTATTTTCCTTCTGTTTGTTGTAACAGCTGTTCTGTATTCTCTGTCTAGTGTATTTTTATTAGCCAATGTGTCACTTTATAACATTGCTTTAACATGAAACATGGCAAGTTATAACTTTCTGACACTCTGGATTATTGTTCTCATTGTTGTGTTCTGTTAAAGGTAGCAAAAGTTAGTGTTTGTGTTCTGTAGCAGCACCACCTTCAAAGCAAATAAAACCTAGCTTGAAACCTTCATGCATTAAGTTACTTAACCATTGTTTTATTATAAAGAGTTGTAGGCATGTTATTAATAACATTTGTATGCTGCTGGTCTAACTCTGATGTTTATAGTAAATTCCTTTACTAAAATTTTATGACAACAGGAAGTCAATAGTCTTCTAACAATCTTCTCAGTGTTCCTTGATCTTCTCTGATGTCTGTTTTCTGTGTCTTCAGAAATCTCAAGTCATACATCTCAATATTGGTGGTCATGTCTTCAAGACCACTCCTGCAACCATTCGGAAGTTCCCAGACTCTACATTGGCAGATCTATTGAATGGATCATCCAAACCACGAATGGATTCTGAAGGTCAGTTCTTCATAGATCGTGATGGGACTCACTTTGGGTATATCCTTGAATACCTTCGAACGGAGAACCTACCTACCAAACATCTACAAGAAGTGCATAGAGATGCATTGTACTACAACATCAAACCTCTGGTCAAAGCCATCGAGGAGACCCCCCAGTTCTTTGGCGAGATGGTGGGAAGACAGCAGTTCTTGACCCGTGTGCCCAATTACCGAGAAAACCTGGAAGTGATTGTAAAAGTAGCCAGAGCAGAGGCCATCGCCTCACGGTACTCCACAATAATCGTGTGTGTTGTCAAGACTGAAGATGATTTGGCCAGATACAAAGATGCTGTTGACAGTCTGGGCACCCCAAAAGAATCTGTGGTGACCTTTGGTCCGTGGAAAGCTCCATCTTCTGTGGAAGACCTGTTAGACTGCATTAAATTGGACATAGGAGCCAAAGGCTACAACATTAAGATCCAACCACACAGCAAAGGGTTTCTCTTCAAGAGCTATGACTTCTTCTATACACTGACTTTCACATGGTGGTGATTCATGTGAGATACAACCATTATAATTAAAAAGCCAATTATGTTTGTGAAGGAAAATCTGTGTCTGTAATGTCTGAACGATGTCCTTTCAGCAGACACATGAGTGTGATAGACAGCTGTCATACTGGTAAAACAAAGATCTTATCTGTATCTGCCTCCCTGGTTTAATATTGACTCTATTTTTACAGCTCCGGCCCATCTAACAAAACATTCTGTATTTTAAGGGCAATTCCGTGGAAATGTCAACCTTACAGTGAAAATATTACGTTTTTGCCAAAGGTTTTTTATTATACTTATAGGACAACATTTTTATTTTTAGTGCATGATTTTTAATAGTCAAGTAATGATTATTTTTTAGGATTGTAACATCCATAACACTTCATTTTGCTTAAAAACGGACACATGAAAAGAAAAGTAAAGAAATTATTTTATGTTCTATAATGAAACTATCCCTCGGTCATTTATTGGATATTTATGATTCTGGTTTTTAGATTTAAATGCACATAAATCTGAAGAAGTTTGTTGTCTCCCAAAGTTGATGTCCTTTATTGTGACGTCCATAATGCAGGTTAGTTCATCTTTAATAAAATAGAAAACTTGTTCGTAGACTGATATCTTTCTTAGTTTTAAACACTATCAACACGGATTTGTATAAAATAAACAGTTGGTTCAGTCTACGAGTAACGATTATATTCTTACAGTGTTTTACGTCAAGTCCTTGAAGCAAAATATCACATTTATAACCATGGAATTGCTCTCAAGTCGATGCCAGTTTAGCTCAAACCTTTGATATACATTTGTGCCATGTCAAATGTTTGTTTAGAATATTTGGTCTATTGCCATTTTAATAAAAAATGTTTTTGTATCATGAGTAGATTGAATCACTGAACTATCAAAATTCCTCACTTTATTAAAATAAACATTTAATAACCTATAACCTTGTGTGCTGTGTGTGACTGATCTATATGTCTATGTTATATTTCCCATCATATTATTTCTTAGTTTTATACATAACTAATTCTTTGATAATTCTCTTTAGGTTATTACAAAAAAAATCTGAGCATTTTTATGCCGAAATATAATTACCATTTATTCATCAGAAGCTAATAAATATAAGGGACCTGCCATGTGTATTCCATTATAATATGAGAAAAAAAGTTCACAAATTTACATTCCACATGCACTCTATGCTGCACATCCCAGTGCTGTCCACTTGTGTTTTTCCTCCAGCCCTGCTGTGGCGCTGTGGTCACTCCGAGTTCTGAGCGCCACTGAGCACAGGTCACATGAAGCAGTGAGAGAGGCGCTTCTGCGCATGTCAGCAGAGCATCAACACAGCAGTGATGGCAGCTCATCTGAAGAAACGAGTTTATGAAGAGTTTTCTAAAGTAGTCCAGGTGAAAGAGTGCACTTTTGTTTTTGCATATTATAAAGTTTTATATTTTCATTATAAATACTTTGTGTATTCCTATATTAAGATAGGAAAACAAATACATTTGTAGTGTGTGGAGGCTGTGTTACAGTTACTGCCCTCATCAATCATAATTAAAATGGCATTATTATGTATTTAATGCTTATAATGAGAACTGTGATTGTTTTATGCTATCCTCTCTTGGTAATTTTTTGATATGTTGGGATGTAAATCAAATCTATTAACTCCTACAGGAATACAAGCTTATCAGACATAAACATGTTGTTGATTCTTTGTCATTATAATTATTATTATTATTATTATTATTATTATTATTATGCTTATGAATTGTTCTAATGACGTAGAAACAATTAATTTTAGATATTTGTTTTTGTTTTGCTCATTTTACACATTGGACATTGACAGCTGAGTTGTATAGTGCACCATGTGTATGATATTAGATTTATATAAGATGTTATATATCAAGTTTTTATATATTACATATACTTTGCAGGCTGGCTTTGGCCACAATTCTAGCTTTTCAAGATTTAGATTTCAAGATTTAGATTTTCATAGTGATAGAAAATGTACACCCTTTATTACATTTCAAGTCTGATCATCTCCAAAACAACACACAATAAATTGGAAAACTTAAAATGTATATACATTGATGCATTTCTTCAACGTGCTTGAATACTCCAGGTATCTCTTGAAGAGGTTCCTGCTAAGAAGCTTCGCCTAACCAAACCCAGTAAATCAGCAGCCCTCCATTTGGATCTGTGTAAAGCCAGCAGTCCCACAGATGCTCTCCAGCATCTCCTGAGCTTCGCACGCAAGCCGGTGGAGGCCGAGAGCGTGGAGGGGGTGGCGCGAATACTGCTGGAACATTATTATAAGGTGATGCCTTCACTTCCTAATATCTGGATGAATTTGTGTTTTAAAAATTGTTTTTGAGAATTGTGTCTTTCTGTGTTTGGGTCTCCAGGAGTCTGATAATTCTGTCAGGTTGAAGATTGCATCTCTGCTTGGTTTACTGTCGAAGACACAAGGCTTCTCTCCAGACTGCATTGTAGATGATGCTGTCAACACGCTCGGCAATGAAAGTAAGTTAGGATAAAAGCGTCTGCCAAATGCATGAATGCTAATGTCTTCTTTTTGTAAATAATGCTGACTGATGATTTGTTGTATGTCTCTTTTGTGTCTAGAATCGCATCAGGTGTTGGCTCAGCTGTTGGACACTCTGCATATCATCGGCACTCAACTTCCCGACAAAGTCGCAGTCATTCAGAGACTTATTGATGTTGCGTGCAAGGTGAAGAATATTCTCTTGAGTGTTGTCTTGCATAAACAGACTTTCTGGACCATGTTTGATTTTGTATACGTCTTCTCAGCATCTATCAAGCACATATTTTGGGGTGAGGAACAAGTGCCTGCAGCTCTTGGGTTGTCTAGGAACTGTAGATATACCTCTCACTAAAGAGAATGATCCAGGACCGGCAGGTCAGACGTCATACATA
Organism: Triplophysa yarkandensis; assembly: GCA_033220385.1. Lineage (NCBI taxonomy): Eukaryota > Metazoa > Chordata > Actinopteri > Cypriniformes > Nemacheilidae > Triplophysa > Triplophysa yarkandensis. The sequence goes on along the minus strand of CM065669.1, from coordinate 12,203,187 downwards.
CGAGATGTTCAGAGCATCATCAGTGACTACTTTCAGGACCAGGACCCTCGTGTCCGTACTGCTGCCATTAAATCAATGGTACATTAAGCTTACACTCTGCAATTTCACGCTTGAGTTACTATACTTAATGTTGTTTTTATTTACTTGTGTGTTTTTATCAGCTACAGCTACATGAAAGGGGGATGAAAATTCAGCAAAATATTTATAATCAGGTAAAAATCATATTGCATTGCTATTTGAACAACTTTACTTTTGTTCATCATTAAGAGATTTTGGTCAAATATTTTGTATGATCAGCATGAAAGTTTTCCCAGGGAATCAGTGCTAGTTGGTCTTTAATATTTTTATAGAAAATCAATTTCAATTCCCATTTCATCTAGTCAGGTCCAAAGAAATGAATTATGTTGTTTCCTCTATGTCAGGCCTGTAAGCTGTTGAGTGATGATTATGAACAGGTTCGCTCAGCGGCAGTACAGATGGTTTGGGTTCTTAGTCAGCTTTACCCTGAAAGGTAGAGGGGCAGTCTTCACTTCATATTTAAATTATTTCTTTTGTTTGGACAAACTTTAAGAAAGCAGGCTGGTGTATATGATTATATAGTGTAATATTAGATTGTTTATTCACACAGTATTGTTCCCATCCCCTCTTCCAATGAGGAGATCCGACTGATAGACGACTCATTCGGGAAGATCTGTCACATGGTCAGCGATGGCTCATGGGTTGTCAGAGTGCAAGCTGCTAAACTTCTTGTGAGTTTTTGGCTGATCACTTTGTGTGGTTTAGATTCTCATTTTAAAGAGATTAAGCTTATCCCTTCGTATCTGTATTTTACCTTTAGGGCTCCATGCACCAAGTCAGTCCTCATTTCCTGGAGCAGACTCTAGACAAGAAATTGATGTCAGATCTGAGGGTATTTCCACGCAAAAACATAACAAATATACAAAACACACTAACCCTTTTCAACATTACTGTAATATTCTTATAGATCCAGAGTGTTTATACAGCAAGGAAATAATCAATTATCACTACATAATAAACTGTGAAATATAGCAACAAAAATATATAAAACAATGTTTCAGAGAAAACGCACAGCTCATGAGCGAGCAAAAGAGCTTTACACTTCTGGAGAGTTCTCATCCGGGCGCCGCTGGGCCGACGATGCTCCCAAAGAGAAAGTAGATACCTCAGGTGTGAACCTCATCGACTCCGGAGCCTGTGGGGCATTTGTTCATGGGCTGGAGGATGAAATGTACGGTATGTATTTTAAAACACCACCAACATCTCTTATGACAATTTTAGAACTGAGTCTTTAGATGTTCACATATGTTTTGTTACAGAGGTACGCACCGCGGCTGTTGAAGCTCTATGCTCACTTGCACAGTCGTCGGCCAGCTTTGCAGAGAAGTGTCTGGATTTTCTGGTGGACATGTTTAACGATGAAATCGAGGAGGTGCGACTGCAGTCCATCCACGCATTGCGCCAGATATCAACTCACATCACCCTCAGAGAAGACCAGCTTGATACTGTGCTTGCAGTATTGGAGGTATGACACCAGAGGGCGAATTCATACACATCAAACTGTCAGAAAAACTGTATTTAACAGTCAAAGAACATGTGAACACTATATAAACTTATGAATTGAGAAAATTTTTAATTTGTGTTTTCATTTTTGTGATGAAAAGTTTTAAATGTGTCTGCTCATTCAGGACTCATCGCGAGATATTCGTGAGGCTCTGCATGAGTTGCTCTGCTACACTAACGTCTCAACTAAAGAGTGTATTCAGTTAGCCCTTCTGGAGCTTCTGAAGAACCTCAGCAAATACCCCACTGACCGCAACTCAGTCTGGAAGTGAGTTCTTTTCTGTTTCTCCATCTTGTTTAATTTCTCAGTGTTTGTGACATCACTTCTGTTCTCCTGTATCAGATGTTTGAAGTTCCTCGGTGCTCGACATCCGGCGCTGGTGTTGCCTATTGTCCCAGAGCTTCTGAGCACTCATCCGTATTTTGACACACCTGAACCAGACATGGATGACCCTGCCTGTATCCTGCAGAATTAGTTTAAGTGTAATCTATTCATTATCATCCCATCATGTATTTCATAAAGTTGGCCACATTCATAGTTGAGGTGTCAATTCAGTGTCTGTTTAGTTTTCCTGATCATATTTGTTCAGACATCGCTGTATTAGTGCTGGTCTTTAATGCAGCAAAATCCTGTCCAACCATGCCTGCGCTGTTCTCAGATCACACGTTCAGACACTACGCCTACCTGCGTGACAGCCTGTCCCACCTGGTGCCACATCTTCGTGTGAGAAACCTGCTCTCAATCCTCTTAACGCGGTCAAATAATGGTGTGTCTTTATAAAAGAGTTTTGTCCTTGTTTAAGTTCTCATCTTTTCTCTCAGCTACCTGGCAGAAAGCAGACTGCTGGTTTGGGTTCTGAGGCGTCTAGTGTTGCTTCAGGTAGTCTGGAGTCTGCACGGACCTTCCTGCAGGACAGTATTGTTCGTGTCAGTGCTCTTCAGAATTTGGAGTCTCCTGGAGCTCAGGATCTGCTGGAGTTCACCATCAGGTATAAAATCGATAGTCACGGCCTAGTGTTTAGAGAGTTTGACTCCTAAACATACCCACAACATAGGGTTGTGGGTTCAAGTCTCGGTACAAAAATACAATGACTTAGGTGCTCCCCGGGCACCGCAGCATAAATGGTTGACCACTGCTTTGGGTGTTTTTTCTTGGTTGTGTGTTTTCACGGTTGGTGTGTGCGTTCACTGCTGTGTGTGTTCACTCTGGATGGCTTAAATACAGAGCCCAAATTTTGAAAATGGGTCACCATACTTGGCTGTACTTGAGTTCCCTTTCACTTTCATAATAACAAAAGTCTAACCATATTATTAGCTACAATACAAAATACAGAGTCCATGATTACTATAATAATACAGTATTTAACAAATGTACAAAGTAAAATTGAAATTAATTAGTTTTATTCAAAATATAAACAGTTTCCACAGTTTAAAAAATTCATGGTGTAACCTTCTATACAGTTTGTTAATGAATAAAACAATTAAGCTTTTCTCAAAAAATTCAAAACAAATTTTTATATAAAATCAACAAAGCTAAATCATGGTGTATTGTTACACACCTTTCATTTCAAGCAGTAAGTGAGTGACCATGGATTACTGACATCCTTATTGATTTTAAAAACAATATCTGTATTAGTTGATGTCATCTTTGTAAAGTGTTTGTTGACACAGTGTTTTTCACATGTAGAGATCTGCAGCGGCTGGGCGAGCTACAGACCGAGTTGGCTGGATCTGCAGATTTCTGCGCCACATACCTCCGCTGCCAATTGCTGCTCACCAAGGTCACTACAAATATTACACCACTACACAAGTGCCAACACTCCAATATTGCATTAAGTTTACACCACATTCATTCATATACACTTCTTTCATCTGTTTATTCTCAGGCTCTTCAAGAGAAGTTATGGACCATGGCTGTACCTCTGTGTCTTAAACAAAATGCCAACGTATCCACGGCTGCTCGGCAGGTAAGAGTGAGACGATGAGCCCAAACTACAGATCTGCCTAATCCTTCTTACTTATACTGTGTCATTGCACACATCTGTGTGTTTTATGTAAACATCAGATACTGGACGAGACGTATAAACTGGAGTTCTTGTACAGCGGATTAGAGACGCAGCAGATCGCCACAATCCACAACGTTCGTCTGCAGGCAAAAGCGTTACAGCTCATCCTCACGGCCCGATCCAAACGCGGGTCAGCACTCTGTAATAAACACTTTCTAAACTCTCAATGAACTGAAACTGATCCTCTCTTTCCTCATAACAGAGTTGAACATGTTCTTGGTGTTTGCGAGAAATTCTTACAAGATGTGGAATCATTTCAAAGGTAAAAAAAACTTTACTGATGTAATGTATTAGAACTTAATTAGAACTTTTTCATCTCTTCATGTTTTCAGGCTCTTCGTGACAGAATTGCCCCATTTCCAGGACAGTTTTGTGGAGAAGCTCTTGGAGTTGATGCCAAGACTGGTGGCCTGTAAACCTGCGGATCTCGTTAAAATCCTCCAGACCACCCTGAGACAAAGCAGATTCGTTCATCTCAAACTACCTGAGCAGGTTTGTAGATTCAAGATGTTCTGAATGTACAATTATTGTTGTACGAACATCCATTTTGATGTGCTTTTCAGATCAACAGGGCATCGGCAACGATTATTGAGCCTACTGGAGAATCAGACAACCCTTTAAGATTCACCTCTGGTCTGGTGGTGGCATTAGATATCGATGCCACTCTTGAAGATGTGCAGTCTCCACAGACAACTGTTAAAGTGCAGGTCAGAGTCCTTCAACTTTTTTCAAATGCTTGAATAATATAAAATGCTTATAATAACACATTATTTGTTTGTTTCATCCTGCAGGTGCTCTATCCTGATGGACAGTCACATATTATCCATCCCAAACCTGGAGATTTCAGAACTCCAGGACCTGGACGTGTGCGACTGGTAACACAGGTTTATCTCTCTCATTCTGCATGGACAGGTAAGTCAACATAAATAATTTAAGCGTATTTAAGCAGTACTTAAGCGGCTTTGTTTATGCTGCTGAAGTGAGTCTGGGCTGTCATCTAGTCTGTTGGCCTAATAGTATTTTGTATTTTACGCCCAGAGCCTTGTCAGATTGAGGTCAGATTGCTTCTGGCCTACAGCTCCAACAGCAGTAAACTCTTGACTTCTAAATCCGCTTGGTACGACAGCATGGATGGACTTCCCACCAGCGAGAGCTCCATCGAAGGCACAATCCACCTGAGCAAACCTGTCAAAGTCTTTATCATGCCAAAACCATCGCGCCGCTGATCTACACCGAGGATGTTGTTCTTGTTTGTGGTTAAAAAAATGGTTTTTATCTGAAATAAATAATTTTGTTAACTTGAATCACCGATGTATGTTGTGATACGAGTCACTAGTAGACTACACGCAGAAATGAATGAAGACTACCTTTTGACTTCACTTGAGGGAGTTGTTTTTGGCACTTGTCCATTATGATGATGTGATTTCGACCTTTGCTTTACCTCTTAATGTGTCTTTTACGTACTGTTTGTTTGCAAAAGCATCACTGGCTTTCTCTGTAAAAATACTGACTTTACTAGCATGAATTAAAGGTGAAGACACATATTATGACTAAAGCATCTCAAAAGCTCTACAATACAAACAAAACAAAGTAATCCAAGTTTCCTCACACAGAATCTCCACAGTAATAAGCAAGTTTTTATTAACCATAAATATAAAAGGGATGAAAGAATGGATTATAACGATTAATGTTATTGTAAAATGACATTTTCGAACTACGGGGTCCACACATACATCTATTCTGCATCTGACCAACATTGTTCTCTGCAATACATCTCTGAGAAGTATACTGTTTCAGATTTCAATGTTTAGGTTTCTTTGGATCAATCAGACCTTTTCACCAGTTTGTGGGAATGATTTGTTGGTAAAACTGCTTTAGTGAATCACATTCACTAAAGCAGTTTTACACAAGGCTGTAAGAGCTCAGTGAAGTCAGAAGATGGCATCATTGATTCAGGTTTATAGGTTGTGGCATTGAATGGTGAATGTGGGAATCTCTCTAAATTGTAATTCATTACTGATTTTAGAATTGCGACGTCTCTAAGTCGTCTGTTTTAGAATGTCATATCCCAGCTAACATACGTTTTAAAAATTTTGTGGTTTTAATGTTCTAGGAACTCTATTAACCTTGCAATTATAATGTCTATATTTCTAATGTTTTTAAAATGTGCATAAAAAACACAAATGTTATCAAACCTGTTTTTTAGTATAGGAAAATGGTATTTGTAATGGATTTCAAAATAAGCATAAAACAATTTTGCTTTCAGCTGTACAACTGTTGGATTTTATTTGCAGATCAATCAATCATTTTTAAGCAATTCTAGATAATTCACTGTGATGCATCACATTGTTTTATAGGGTAGTATGTATAAAGCAGGCTAAACAGTATCTATTTATTTCTCGATTGAAATCAAAAAGTTAAATAGTAATCTTTTTTATGTTTCAATAAAAGATTTTAAATGACAGGACAGTAGCAACGTCATTGTGTTTTCTTTGCTGTTTAAGATGAAGTTGCTTTTAAATTTAGTTGCTATAAGTTTCCAGTATGTGTGTGCGTGTTCATATCTGTAGTTTAGGCTTAGATGGCCTTGTGGAGAAGAACAGCATGAACTGTGAACTCATCCAGATCAGAATCAAGTTTCTACATCAGTGACGATTGCAGAGCATCAGTTCAATAACATGGAGGAATCTAACGTTTGACATTCCCTGAATGTGTGTTTATGTGTTTACAGGTGTGAAATGATAACCGGTGGTGTTCTGGAACTCTATTTCCTTCAGTCAGCCTGAGTCTCAGTGTTTGGAGTATCAGGGGACAGAATGTCCTCTTCTGAAATGTCAATTTCTGGATTCTCGCCCGCGTTCCTTCCGCCAGATATTTCCTCAGTTTTCTCCTTCAAGGGTGCTGCTGGTTTGTACATTTTCAAAGATTTGTGCTGTTATTTTCTGTTATTTTCTCAGGTGCCGATGTGGTTCACTCATCTGATAGCCACTGGACGAATATTTCCATATTGTTCCTCTTAATGTCAAATAGTGGTACAAATTCTGATTTATTTTCCTAATGCACAACCCTGTGCATGATTTATAAGAACATAGCATTCCAAAAATGCCAAATAATTTTAATGGCATCAATATTCTTTCTGCTTAACTCTCTCAATATCTTGGTTTTTGGTATTTTTTCATTACAGATAACACTGTGAATAATCAGACGCTCATTTTGTCATATTACTGCAGGGATTCGAGGACTCAGGTGAATATTAATCCCTATTACTCAAGGTTTATAGATTTCTATTGCATTTTATTATATAGTGTACCCAGTCTCAGTGTGCATAGTTCTTGACTATAGAAGAGCTTTGCAGTCCCTGGAGGGGTTTTGTGAAGGCATCTCCCTGGGTCCGCCAGTCTTCTGTAAGAGAGTGATAAGTGTCTATCTCTTTGCTGTGTGGATGTGTAAGCTTTACTCTCACAGGGTTCAGCTCTGTTCCTCAGCATTAGTTCTGCCTCTTCACAGTTTGTCTGAAGCTTAGCGGGCTCGTTTCTCTCTTTAAAAACTCTCATGAGTAATCCAGTCTCCCAGTGTCACGGGCCGAGAGAAACCTGCTTAACATTAAAATGTGATCTACGAGACTGTTGCTGCAAGAACTGGTTCATCTTAAGATGATAAGCTTAGATTTATTTGATTTCAAAGCAAGACTGTCTCTCTATAAAAGTATAAGTTCACAAGAACGGTTTCAGACTCTCTTCATCTGGCATGACAGTTCAGGGTCAAGGTTCACAACCCAGGGTATAACATGAGAGAACACATGAGCTGTGCTCAGATCAGCTGTGTTAAAGTATGGCATGTTGTCCTTTTGCCTGCGCTCTAAGCATGTTTCTCTCTTTCCTCTGACATGTATGATTTGATCGTATTTGAGGTCATATATGTTAATATTGTGTTACGATAACTTTGTCTGAGTCTCAGTCATTTCTATCATGAGAATCAATAAATCCTTCTTTTATTGAGCATTCACATCTCCAGAGTAGAATGAGCATCAAAGATGGTGAGAAAAAAGTTTTGGGCCTTTTAGGAGATCCACCTTTTGATCCGCATCACCTGACAGATTGCAGCATATTGCTTTTATAAAGAACTTTATGTGCTGGTTTCATAGATAAGGTTTAAGACAGAATAAATGTTTGTGCTGCATTAACTGTAAATAACTTATTCTGACATATCTTAAAACACAATGTCATTGTTTTGTCTTCTGATGCACACCAGTAACACATATCCTATCTTCAGAAAAGCCTCTTCTGTGAAACTGATCCTGTTAGTTAAAATAAAGACTAAACAATACAAATCCTTCAAAAACACAACATAACTACGACACAAAGGCAAATCATATAAAAATGTATGAATGAGATCGTACTTATTCATAGGAATCTGCCGAAATGAAAGTCATATATTTGCTGTGAGATTGTTTTTGGGTTTTCCTCTGGGCTTGGTTTAATTTAAGATATCCTTTAGTAGCGGTCATTGATATCCTCAAGAAAACAAAAGCTGCAAGAAAAGGACTGAGGAATCTTGAGGGTGTCAGTAAGTATTTACAATTATCTGCTAGCATTCCCTTAAGTTTTGTTATAAATTTCATTACAAAGTCCTTATTAGATCTTTTACCATAAAATATAAAGTGGAACCAGAGGGTAATTTTTGCTTTTTTGCACATTTATCTTAATCTCTTTTCTTCCATTTTGATGTACAATGTTTATATTATATTACAATATTACATTTGTGTCTAATAAAGTATTTAAAACAATGGTTCCCCATTGCTGAGAATCGACAGAAACTTTCACAAAATCTTAAGTATAAACTTTTTGGTAAGGATGACGGTGAAGATAATTATTGCAGTGCTCTTAAAGAAATCACTTCTTTTTTTGTTTACTCAGGGCTTTCCATGCAAGCAGTCACTGAGGATGAAGAGTCAAAGACCTGAGGCTGTTGTAAGGAGATTTAAAGAGACTCATGGGTAAAGGCTGGAGATACTGACACCAAGGGTCATTACAGCTGGCTGATGGACAGATGTGAGGGCAGGTGAGATACAGCTGTCAGATGACCGTTTCAGGACCTACAGCAACACTCTTCTATTTATTAATTTCATAGGTTTCTCATGAAGAATGTCTTAACATTTTTTTGTCATCAGAAATAAGAAAAAGTTTACAGCAGCTGGTTACAATCCTGTACTGTTTTAAAACATCAGTTGATCAGTTGTCATGTTCAAGAATGTATGATAAAATACAGGCAGTATATTGTAGAATGAACGATGACCTGCAGGTGTTTTTATGGTTAATGTGACTGCAAAAATCCATTTCTAATATTCCAATACACTTATCTCAACTTACGCTACCAATAAATAAATTAAAAATAATTTTCTGCTTAAACTAAATAGATGTGTGAAAATTAAATATGAAATGACTTATTCGAAAAGATAAACGTTTATATAAAAGTTTTGTTTTTCAGCTTTTGTTAATAAACTTAATACAATTCTGTTAGATTTTTCCAAAATCAATACATGAATAACCTTTTTTTTACAATTGAAAGTGCTCACAATAATAAAGAATAAGAATATGTTTTTTTGAAGAACAGTAAAATCTTTCATGAAACTACTCTGCTACATCAGAGGATTTTGAATGACAAACTGAGGATGCAGTGTTAAATGTGTGCGGGTCATTGTGTGTCGGCATGAAAGTGATTTTAGAGATAATTTTTTCAGATAATTGCTGTGGTGGCTTGCTCTCAAATGCAGGAATCCATAAAAGCAATTTGTAAAGGAAACTACTTCTACATTTTCTGAAGATAATGAGTGTGCTGTTTGCCTGATATTGCCAGATATGTGATATTATGCCGTTCTGAGTGGTTGCTTGGGCATTGATCGGTTGTTGCTAGGGTGGTTCTTCTTTTTAATGGCTTTATCAAACTCTCTAAAACATATAAAATAATGAATCATTTCCTACTGAACATGACTATATATTTCTGAGATTTAATATCTCAGATCAGGTGTATGTTTCTGGATGTTGGGAAGCAGGTGCGCCAGACAGTAAATGGCAGTTAGAAAAAAATGACTCTCTAGAGGACCAATGTCCTGAGCTACAATTCATTTCACGTACAGCTTGAATGGACCTAATGCTTCTGTGAAGATTGTGTGATTGCTGTTTTTAATGTTCATCTCTCTCTGTTTGATGTTCACAGAATGAACTCTATATCTGATGATGCTTTGAGGCCTCAAGAGTTATTGCTCTGAGATTTCTCAGGAGATTTGATGTAGTGCTAGATGTAAAATAATCTGGATCAGGGTAAATATAATGAGATATGTTTCAGTTTATATTGAGATCTTGAACAGCAGACTCAGTGTGAGATATTGTTGAGATTTTTAGTATAGTCGACCTTGGGTAATGATAGTAACAGTGTGGTATATTATACCAATTCCTAATATTAATATATACTAAATTCTGTACACTCAAAAAATGATAATCGTCACAGTTAGGTCTAGTATCGTTCAGCAGATGGCAGTGGAGTTCTTGTGTTTCTACACAATCTTCTCAAACTCATAAGTGTTTTCAGTTGTAGAGCATAAGAGCCACTCCCTTCATCTCCGAACACATGAGATTTCACATCTAGTGCACTGTGAAGTACACTCCTTCATGCAAAAACTTGTTCAAGAGCTCAGGGGTGCACCGGCTGACCCCTGGAGCTCTCCTGTTGATTAAACCTTATTATCAATCATTAATGATTCACATCCATCAAGATTAAATGTGTGAGAAAAGACATTGGGTGGTTTATAGAACCAAATGAGAGAGAATGTTTTCATCTGATAGTGCTGCAGTGCATTTTATCTATATGAGATCTTTGGGACTGTGGGACTGTCCATGTATCTATCAATAAGAAATGCACACACTCACACACACACACACACACACACACACACACACACACACACACACACACACACACACACACACACACACACACACACACACACACACACACACACACACACACACACACACACACACACACACACACACACACACACACACACACACACACAATGGCACAGAAATGTAGTAGTTCCCTCCCAGTTATCCGAGCGCTTTGGGATTGTGATTTATCACAGCACAGTAAGGGCTTTCTCCAACAGATGTTCCTCATCTTTAGTTCTGTGCTGGTGATAGCTTCTACTCCCTTCCCTTCTAAACACTGCATGTGAGGTGTTTTCTCACCGTGTGTCTGAACTAAACTCACATTCACTGCGTTGTTTCACAGCGTTGTTTTCAGTCTGGTGTGATTTATGTTGAAAGTATGCGAGTTTTGAGTGATGCTGAATTTGAAGTGAAATTTACGTCAACATACATTTATTACATCATACATTATATACATTGGGTTAGGATATGTCTCAGGGCGCCTCATATAAGTGTTCGAGAGTAATTTCTTTGTGCATGCTCTTAAATAAAAAATACTGGTGGGGATCACTTGATTGAATCATGTACGATTACCGGTCATACATAACTTTTTCCAAATTTCAAACATTATGTTAAAAACGCACGTGTTTAGATTAAGCCGTTAAACATGGCTTTACTAGGGGAACACTAGTTTAACCATGGTTTTAAACCATGCATGATTATCCAACACCTTATCTATCTCACATGATTACATCTTTACTGCAGTTCTGCAGATCTCATAGGAATGCATAACTATTGCTTTTTTTAATTGTTATGAATTTTTATATTTACAAACTGAGCAATAGCGTTCAGTTATTAGAAAAGAGCAATACGGAAGGCCGGCCCTAAACCAAACTGCAGTGAAAGCTAATCATACTTTAAACATATACTAAAATGTTTAATTCACACAAATTATTCTCTTTATCCTTTACTAACAGTATAGGATCTGCTGTACAGCTGATGTTCCAGTAAAAGATCCAGAGGATTACAGTGAGCTTTGGGAATTGCTGACAGACACAACATTGTGCTTTTATGTGTAAAGCTCTTCTGTAGAAAGAGTGATGGTGTTTTTGTGATGGATGGTGTTGGAGACTGATCATGCCAACAGATTTCTTTATACAGACTCATTTTCTGCCTGATTCAGGGAGATCCGGTCCACAGCAGCCATGTGTAAGGGCAGCACACACACATCTTTGGGAACGGTGAGCATCGGTGTTATAAAGAGAGAGATTGGTACAGATTTTATTCTAAGTGTTGGAGGAAAGTTAGCACGGATCGGCTTGCTAAGACAGTCAAACTGCATGTGATTGATTCTCTTGACAGTCGAGTCAGTGCAGCTGTCAGATGAATTATCCATCATTTGGTTAAAGGACAGGCGTGACGACTAGTTCAGTTTCTGGCAGGACTCCTGTAATACTGTACCGCAGTACTGCAGTAAAATTGAGTTCAGCTGCAGAACTGCAATATATTGATCTTTATTGTTTTCCAAGTGATGTGCTGAACTATTTCTTAAAGAACGATGTCACATTTTGACACTGGCCAAAACAAACCTGACTACGATATTGTTGGTTTTTACAGGATTTGTTTTTAAAATAAATAAATAAATAAGTCAAATTCATTTTGGTTCCTTTTTGCTTTACTTTATACTAGAAAGAGAAAGACTTACCATTAATATGCCACAATCACATCCAGTAATGTGTTCCTTGTATATATTTTTCAGATAGTAAAGCAAATTAAGCACATGGCTCTCTAGAAACTACCAGATATTCTAATACTATCTGCATATTTTAATATGAATGCTGTGCAGTTTAATCATCTCATTTGAAAAGGTTACTGCTGATCTTTTGAGAAATTATTTTTTCACCTCGAGCTGAAAGTAACAGGGCTTAATATACACTTTTGAGCCCTGTAAAATAATCCATGTGTCATATATCATCAGCATCCGTAAGCTTTTTGAACCGTGTCACTGTGAGTTTGGATTGAATTTATTTAGAATTAATTTGAATAGATAATTGTTAATTACCATAATAATCCATGAAAATACTCATGATCATGATCTGTGTGAACCTTGCTCACTTTAAGAGATGCTGGATCAGGGCGGATGTTTCATATAATATCTTTAGCTAGCAAGTCTTTGTTTTTCTGTAATATTCTTTTGCATTGCACACATCTCATGTGTGCATCTGGCTGAAACTTTTATCCAAAGTGACTTACAGTGGATTTTATGCGTTTTATTTACGGTTCTGACATTTTGAACCACTAACACTTATGAGAAAGCTGAGCTATGAGAAAGACTGATTGGTGGAAACTGAAGGATTTAAATTAGTCAAAGAACCATTGGGTCAAATATACTTAATAGAATAACTTCTTTCTTACTTTTTTTACAATCTGAAGATATTTTTTCATCTCAAAAAACCTTTTAAAAAAAGATAGGTTCTTTGTATGTTAAAGGTCTTTAGACAAAAAGGGTTCCTCTATGGCATCTTGAAGCATCTTAATTTTTAAGAGTGTATGAAGAAATGCAGATAGACATGCACTTGCTTTTGTGTCCTGTGACAAATTATACATTTCTGCTTAAAGAGTATACACTCTAAATAAATGTTACTCTGTTTTCATGTGCAACAATTTACACTTGAAAAGTAAGAAAATTGGAAAGCTTTGAAAACAAATAAATATGCTGTTTAAATCTTTGAATATGTACGTAAAAAAAGAAACTCATTATCTCAACATTTCCTTTAGAGTTCACCAAACTATTGTTTTATATAACAATTATATATATATATATATATATATATATATATATATATATATATATATATATATATATATATAAGTGTGAATTAAATACTTATTTTTTCATTCCACAAACTTAAACATTTTAGTAAGTTTGACTTTTATTATTTATTTATTATTATTATTTACACTAATATTTTACACAAAAAATATTTTTTTAAGCTAATACGACTTTTTTAATTACATTTTTGGGATATTTACTAAGCCACATGAACAATTTTTACTATGTAAATATCTTTTGAAGAAAATTATTTTTATCATTTTTTATTTTTTTATAATACTTTTTACTTACTTAACTTTCGAAAATGAGAAAATACATTTGTCTTAAAACGAATCTTTAAATAATTATATTTAATAAAAAATGTTTGATCCGTTTTTTAAACACTAAAAAATTGTGTCACAGATCTTGAAATCAAATAAATCAACTGTCCTGTAAGCGGTATGTTATTTATGAAACACATCTACACATACACGCACACACATGCAAACACACACACACACATACACAAACGCAGGCACACAAGAGAGACACATCTCATCTCATCTCAGCGGTAGAGAGAGAGTGCATTGCTGTATCTTTAGCTCTCCCCTGGCTGTGCCGTCTGCCAGGAGTCAGCTGAAGTCATTAAAGCCGAGATCTATCACCACCAGACCAAACTAGAGCCCAGAATTCATTCTCCAATTCAGATGAAGCTGGTGATCCCCCCGCACAAGCTGAATTCGGTTATTTAATGATTTCCCAGCTCTCCGAGTGAGCCATATAGAAAGGGTTAAGGTCAGGCAGGATGTTTAGTTCAGTACAGTAATTGCTGTCCATCAGGACCCACGTGGATTCAAACTGTCACGTCAGCATTTCTACTGAACGCTTAACAAGTGTGTGATGAATGAAAAGTGTGTCAAAGTCTTTCAGATTTAAATGTTTCCTGCTCCAGGCTCATGCGGGTCATGAAGTTCAGAGTAAAAATTAGCTTGTTTAAATCACATTACTTTAAATGATTAAAAAAAGTTTAAAAGGTGTTTTTCCTTCTAAGGGGAAATTTCTCTGTTTGAGCTGAACCGATATCGACTACAAAGATCAATCGTACTTCTGTGGACAGAATTTAAGTCAGTTATAAATGCTGAGATGATGAATCTGGCATGCGGTATCATCAAGAGATTATGTATGCACAATACATCTGCATTATTCATTCATAAACAAAAACCACATTCATTTGTTCAACTCATGTTGTTCACATTCTGTTTTCATCTTCTGTTTTTGGGTCTTGATCGATGACACTACACAAACCTCAACTTGTGTTGAACTTGGAACATTTCTTCAACAAGTCTCTCTCAGTAGTTTGTTCTCGTTGAATATGAACTCTCAAGGTATATTGACAATAGCTTTCTCGACACAGACTGCAGTGCACCAATGTTGAATATTCCATATGTGTGTTGGTGTGTGTAGTTATGGGCTCAAATGACTTGACTCAGAACAGAGGCAGAACGAAGACCCTGTGCTGGAATTGTGCAGATGTCAGAAATGAACGTGATGTGACATGATGAGATGTGCGAAGATTTAAGGATCCGTTCCTTCCAAATGAAAGAAGGGATGAAGGGCAGAGCAGGTGTGTCTTCTTAACAGACTCTTGTGTGCTTACAGATGCTCAATGCACACATGCACTCTCTGTGTATTATTTTTTCATATTTAACAACCATGTTGGTGTGTTACAAAAATGAGAGATGTTTATTCCAACAACATGTGTGAGATCTTTATACTAACCTGACTGTTTGGCTTAATTGAAATTTAGGTTGTAAGAGTGTACATCAAGATGAATAACACTTTACGTTTAAGTTCTGCATAATTTGGGGGTTGCCTCTTGAGTGACAGGTGTAACGCCACGGCTCTCTAGATCATGTCATGTGTGTGTTATAGATCAGACAGTCAGCAGTGTGTGACTTCTGAAGACGAGACTCATGTATAAAAGAACATTATTCAAGTCCGATCTGACTGTAGTGATACTTACCGAGACGCTATGACATGTCAATGTGTCCTGACAGACTGTTATTGTAATGTTTTCTTCTTGCTAACAGCACACAGATATAGATGCAATACATCATTCGAACTCTTCTGAAACACTTTCTCAGTGTTTCAGAATATCACACACAGTATTGTTTGTGTGATGGGATGATGCAGAATTGAGCAGATGGCTGCTGGTGGAGGTGAGATCCAGAACTGCTCACACAAAATGAGTCACAGTCGTAGGAAAACTCCTCTGTGTACAAACCGCCTCCATGTGAGTTTGTGTGGCATTTGTTTTATTAAATGGGAACCTGTGATGGTCAAACTCAGTTGCAAATGTCATTAGAGGGTTTGCATGAAACATATAAATAATTCCAGCGTGTCTTAAATCTGTTGAGATTTGTGCAAGAAAATAATTTCTTAATGAAAGCACAATGAGGAAACATTAGCTTGAAGTGTGTGTGTGTGTGTGTGTGTGTGTGTGCGTGCGTGCGTGCGTGCGTGCGTGCGTGTGTGTGTATTCTAGGTATTGTAATGGAAAGTTTTCCCATATTTTGGGTTTATAAAAACTTTGTGAAACATTTCTTTGATGTAAAATCAGTTTTCTCATTTGCAGATCCAGTTGGTCTTCGGGGAGGATCTTCTGCAGGTAAAGTTATGGGGAGAGTTTCTCATCTTTAATACTACTGATAGCACATAAGTTCATCCTCTGAGATCTAACGGAGAAAGAAAGACTAATGTATCCAATTATCTGCTTTCTCGCTGATCCCAGATCATACAAAGAGCGAAAGAGAGAGTGCTGTAAAGACTCTATCAAAGCATCTATGCAATCATAATATAAGACTGTGCACACACTGCTCTTAGTTTCAGGAGGATTTTTGAACTTAGTTTCTCTACTGGGACTTTAGAAGGTTTTAAACAGCCAAACTAAAGGAGATTCATAACATTTGATTTTATTACAGGTTAGAGGATCAGAAACTTCTGAAATTACACATACCATAAATTGACGACAAAAAAGTTTGAGCAGGATTTTATTAAGGTAAAAGTTAACTATAATGATAGTCTTCACTATTGAATTAAATTCTTAAAAATATAAATCAATGTAAACCATATTGAGTCCTGCACCGGAAATTTGGCTACAAATCATGATTGAAAAAAAATAATAATTTGCGATTTGACAGAAATACATAGAATCACTACTAGTATAATTATACTTTTTATGTAGTTATTTCTTCTAGCAAAAAAATTGTGGTTAAAATAAAAGAATTGGTACCTGCTGTAAGAAAGGGCAGATATTTAGTAGATTTGTGCTTGTTAAAATACTTATTTAATTTCCTTAAACTTCCTATATTTTCTTTGATGAAACAAGATAAAATACTTCAGGTCAGTCTCCGTGTGTGTCTTAATTTAAGAATATTTTACATTTTTAGCAAACAAGACAAAAGTGCAAAAAGGTAATTTTTGCAGTCGTACTAATTCTTAATAATTTACAGTTAGGATCTTTTTAAAAAAAATCTCAATTAGTTCTAGATATCGATAAGATTAATAGATTCAAATGGAAACTGAAAAATATCCCATTAGAGTTTTAGAAGAGAACCAAAATACCTCTACAACTACATGCGTGTGCGTTATCGCTATAAAGTATTGAGATTCTTTGAGCAGTTTTGGAATGAAATTTAAGTTTATCAACCGTATGGATGAGATTCCTCATTTTCTTTTTCTGCTCAAACTGAACTGTTGTAGATGTTGTGACATTAGTAGCACACAAAGTATTAGTGAATGCGTTTAAGTTTGTTCTGGTTTGGATTCACGCTTCTTCTGCAGGACATTAATCATGATAAAGACAGCCCAGCTCTGCTGCTGGATGTGTCTCAGCCCCTCACACCTCATAAATCTGAAGAACGTTTCTGCTGAGCCAGATTCATTACTGTATGCCTGCAAACTTCACAGACTCTCTACAACTGCAGGTGCTTCATTTATTTCTATTAAACTGTATTAAACGGTAGCTGGACATTAAGTTAATGAATATGAGGAATGATTTAGTCTGTCTGCTTGTTTTACAGTTACATTTCTTTTGGCTTTTGCAGACTCTAAAACTCACAAATGGCCATATATAACAAAGAAGGGTTGTATTTGAGGTAAGAAAATTAAAAACAAATGTTGGGTTATTAGTTGGGTTATTAGTTGGGTTATTAGTGGTGGGTTACCTTGAGTCAAGTGAAAAAAATCAGAGATGAAATATACAATTTTACTTGAAACTCTTAGATATTTCTTTTTAGAAAAAGAGTCATTGATCACACAACCATTGTTGAGAGTTTCAGAAGATATCTCAACAATATCTCAAATTGACAAATTGATTTTTTAGGATAAAAATGAGATGAAACACATCTGACAACACTGTAAGTTCTCCTGAGCTGTCAAAGAGAAATGTCTGAGCAGTAACATTTCTTTGGAACCTTTTTTCTTCCCTCCTCACTATGGATCCAATATCTCCGCAAAAACATAATGCCTCATGGGTTGTCAATCACATTTATACCTGTTTTATATATATATCCCTAGCAAGTACTTTGAAAAGTGTGTTCTGTGCATGATCTGTTTTTTTAAATGACAAAAAAGAAATTTCAGACGGAATTCACAAAGTGAAGCTGAGTTAGACTTCTCTTCTTCAGACACATTGTTAGGAACTCTCCAGTGAATGTAAAACATCAGGCTGTTAACAGTCAGGAGGTTTTAAAATGATCCCCTGGGAAAGGTTTAGTGAATGAACAGTCGTTTTGTTCCCACCATTGTTCACTTGTCTCTCAGTGTAAAGAATTATGAGCTCATGGTTCAATGAGTTGAGCGGACATTTGGCTTGATCACAAGCAGACTTGTCCATCAAACATCAGCTGACTACATCTGAGACCATCATGCAGAGCTGAGAAAACCTTCTGAAGGACCCATGTGAGATTACTGATTAAATTAATTAAAAAGAGTCTTTTGAGTCTTTCCAGAATCTATCAATCACCATCACAATTAATTCAACAGTATTGGCAAGTCATGGCCTAGTGGTTAGAGAGTTTGACTCTTAACCCTAGGGTTTTGGGTTCAAGTCTCGGTCCAACAATACAATGACTTTGGTGCCCTTGAGCAAGGCACCGAACCCCTACCTGCTCCCCGGGCGCCGCAGCATAAATGGCTGCCCAGTGCTCTGGGTGTGTGTTCACGGTTGGCGTGTGTGTTTAAGTGTGGGTTATATGCAGAGCTAGTATTCTAAGTATAGGTCACGTTGACACTTCACGTCACTTCACTGCCCTTCAATTTGCCGTAATGTACAAAGATTTCAGCACTGAAAGCGGTAGAAAAACATGTTTACTAGCCTCTGCTACATTTTTTGCGTTTTACCACATTAGTTATCGAATGGTTTTCAATCGTTTTGCTCATTTGTTAAGTATTTTTAGGTAAAAAGATATGCAGAGAACATGATATCCTATTCTGAACCATCACTTAGAAAACTGAAAAAAACTTTTTAAACGAGGTTTCTCATAATCCCTCATGATCCCATGTGAGTAGAGCTCTGACAATAGCCTCTATACCTCAGAAAGAGAGAGAGGAGTTATTTTAAGAGGAAAGATTGCTCTGTTTGGTTATGTTGTCCTTTATTAATGGACTATATGCGGCTCACATGCAATTTCCCGCAGTGACTCCTGGGACAGGATTTTGGATGAGGTAAAGAATCTTCTGAACAATTAAAAGTGCAGATACTCTTTCAGCAAACTTTCCTCTTTTAAAATGAGTGTGCTGAAGTATTGCAGTCGAGTCGAAGGTCAGATTGACGGTAGATGCATTTGATCTTTCTCCGAGCCTTTGTGTGTTTGCTCCTGGTGGAGAATCCTCTGCCGTGAATTAAACATGAGGAGAAAAAGACTCCTCAAGGTTTAAAAGGGTTTTGGAAAAAGGAAGGATGCACACAAGTGTCGTGACGGATGACAAACACACATGAGGGCTGTTGAAAGATTTTTGATGTGTGTCTCTTTAGGAAAACCCCTCATTGTGCTGCATAAACAATGAAATGTGCAGATGAGGGCTGAGAATCCACTTAAGCCCGACACAAAGACAAATCACTGCAGTAATATGAAATGACTTTATATTATTTTAATGCCGAGAATGTGTTTATTCACTGAATTCTATAAGCACCATAAATGTGTGCAGAACAGAAAGTCTTTGTCAGCTGAAACAGACACAAATGAGAATTGAGCTATAAAACCAAAGTGCACAGATTAGATTGCAATGTTAGGCCATATTTGTCTTTCGGTGCATCTATAGTACAGTATCAATCTATATATACAAACAGAGAGAAAGAGAGAGAGAGAAAATAAAGCAATTAGAGGAAAATATCTATCAAACCTACATTTGTTCGCTTATAAATTCTGAATAAGCCACTGGATAAATTTACAGGTAAATCCTAGATTCATCTGGGACAGGTCAGAGTCATTTTTGGTGGTGTTAGAATGACCTCAACAGTTTCTTTGACACAGTTATCCTCGATTTGTCATGGTGTTGAAACCTCAGCGGTGTGCACTCTTTTACAGATCTATCCACAGTTGCTAGGGTTTTCTAAGTGATGCTTAATGTCTTACAATCTTGAGAGCTCATTCTCAAGTTTCTGAACATTTCAGATACTGATGTAGATACTTCTGCACAAAGCTTGTAATGTCATGAAATGCTACCAACAATTTTTTCCTCCATCTGTCAATTTCCCATGCCAAATATACATCTGTATTTAGTTAGCAGTATTATGTATTCTGAATATCTGAAACAAAAAGTTTGGTAAGATTTCTTTCCTCATCGATATGTTAAAAAGCTCAAAGTGTGGATGAGAGGCCAAACGTGATGGAATTAAACTCTCTCACACCTGCATCTCAAAACACATCTGCGTCCAGCGGGACGTTTAAGATGTTCATTTCCCTTGTTATGAATAATTCATTGCGTATGAGCCGCAAAGTTTGAGAACGATCTTTTAAACCTCAAGGCCACCTGCTCTTCTCTTTTCTCCTGACCTCCAGCAGTTGACATCTGTCTTCAAAGACGAGAAGATCTCACTTTCAACCTCCTCAGACAAAATGACTTTAATTGGCTTCCTGAGGAAATGATTAGATGTGGATCTTCCTGGGACAGGTCAGGCGTTGAGTCTAACACATTAATATCAAAAAATTTAATTCAATCAATTACAGCTCAAGATAGTTTTATTATGCATGTCGTCATATCCTAAAACTAAGTCAGAAATGAGAGAAAAGCTGTAATGTTGGCTGTCTGATGTCTGGATGTTTTCCAAACCCTAGAGAGAAATGTAAAAGCCTTGAGTTAATCTGTAAGCTCTGGAGAATATCGCATTGCTTGTGGTCGCTTGTGTTAGAGTCCAGTTTCTCATTTTACAGTAATAGCTTTATTGTTCCTGTTCTTTCAGACGTAATTGAGGGATACTGTTAACCTTGATACAGATGTGAAATGAGGTCCCCCGGGCATTTGGGAGATTCTGGTTATTCAGCTATGTCATTGTGTGTAACACAATTGATGTGTATTTATGTTATTGTATCTGGCAGTCTGGAGTGTTTTTCTGAATGGTGCAGCAGCTTTTAGAAGAGGCTATTCATGTTTATTACTAACATCATTCTATTTTCACTTCTCTCTTCATTCGCTCTTTTTGTTAAGCTTAAAAGACGGATGAGAAGATTCAAGAATAATCCAGAAATGGCCTCTCTAATGAACTGTGATTCTTTCTCTTATTGCTAGCCAACAGTCTCCTGTCAGATGAGAGATCTTTTTGATATAGTATTAGATCTACAGCCCAGTAAGATTAAATCTAGAGGAATTACAAGTCTCCTTTGTGTTTCATTTAGCGCTCATAAGAAATCTCACAAATGTCTTAATTTAAGTTTCCGTATTATTAAAGATCTCAATATAACCTTAACATCAAATTTCCTGCACAAACTTTCAACAAGTGAACACTCCTTTTATTCTCTTAAACTATTTGACACTGAAGTGAGACTTAAATAAAACAACTGGGAACTCCATCGGACATACATCTGACAGGAAACACGATACACCAATATCTATATTACAATACCTTCTTCACTGATGCACTTTTTTTGCATTTTATAATAATTATAAATGCATCAAAATTGTACAATTATACAAAAGGAACTATGAGAATTGTAACAAAAAAATTTAATCAGAGTATTCTCTTTTTGAATTGAAGTTGATGAAACGTTTTCTTCTCATTTTCTCAAGAAGCTTCATAAGATCTCAACCTGGGATGCTTTGAAGAAGTTTAAGTCCCCGTCTTTCCTGTGCTCTTATTGGCCTTCTTTTTTTCAATGCTCAGTCAAAGTAATCTATTTCAAAAAATATTTTTCATAAAATAAAAGTTGTTATCAATCTTTATGGATCTTTATGATTAAGGGTGATCTAGTCTTAAAACTGTGACATAAGTGTTTTGGTTTTTAAGAAATCAGAAGTTTACCTCCACACACCTAACACCATTTAACTTATTAACACTCCACTCATAAAACCAGCACACATCCCGACACTGCAGATCTAATCTGAGCCTCAGGTTAGTGTTGTACGAACATGTGTGTGCATGCATGCATGTGTGTATGTGTGCGTGTGTATGTTTCCACATCAGTGAGTAGTACAGTCTCTGTCTCTGTAGGCCGGATGACCCACTTACTGCCTTTCTCTTCCTCTATACTTTCTCTTTTGTTTGACTTTCTTTAAAAGATCGGACTTTACATCCTCTGATGGAATACCCTCTTTCTGTCTCTGTCTTTCAACAAGTGACATCATCAAACAGTTTGTCTCTGTATCCGGTCTACACACAAATAATTCAGCCGCTGTCTTTAAGGGCAAAAGCAAAGCATTCTGGGAAATGATGCCGTGATGGGGCTGGTAACTGCTACAGGCCAGATGAAGTGTTGAGTAACCTGAGATTTATCAGAGTGAAGAAATCATTTTCATAAGTGTGAAGTCAATAAAGTCATCTGTGATTTCTAAATGTAGAGGACTTCAAGTTTAACATATATGTGCTGGAAGCATTGATTTTGAGTCTGTGGTTCTTATGGGATTGCTTTGGTATGGCTTAAGACATCCTCTCAGAAAATGTTCTTTGGTTCATTATTTAGATATTCTATTCTGAATGTCTTGAGATGAAATATTCTTTACACAGACCATGAGTTTATAAACTATACGCTCTTAAAAAAATAACTAGTGCTTGTTGATGCTATTGATGCACCTTCTTTAGAAACGGTATCATAAAGGACTTTTGTTTCGCAAAAGGTTAGATCGAGACAGTCTCTGAAGACTATTTTACTGTACTTAAACGGTTCCTCTTTGACATCACCGTAAAGAACCTTTAAGGCTTTATTTTTTAAAGTATGGAGTTATAACTCTCCAGAAGTAATAATTTGATGTCACTGTTTGTGATTAATAACATTTCTTTTGATTTATTTTCTGCTTTCCACAAACTTTTGATAAAAGCCAAGAGTTAAATTCTCTAGAGTTTTGTACTGCTTGTGTATTATTGGGTTATGGGATTGATTTTTGTCTAATGGTCTCTGGTTTGTCAGCAAACTCTGTGGCCAGAGTTAAAGTTATTCTGAAATATGATTTATTTATGGTTTTAGAGACAGTGGGGAAATGTCTTTTATGAAGCTCACATTTGACAAATAAACCAAGTGTAAAATGTAGAAAGTTTTCTTTTCATACTTCTAATACACTGTTCATACTGTTGTTGTTTTTTTTATTCATATTTGTATTTAAATATATTTTATTTTTAGTATTTTTAAATTCTTCATGTAGTAAGTTATGGTATTAGTATATTTGTCTATTATTTCAATTTAGTACTGGCTTTACTGGCTAATAAAGCATACTTCTACATAAAAAAGTGCTATATATTATACCGAAAGTATACCTTTTTATTTCTTTTTTAAATAACTATAGGAGTCTTGAATAAAAACTGTAATGGATGGTGGAGTTATGATAAATTCACATCATTACAGTTCACATGTGTTTGTTATGGAGTAAATGAGCTGAGAATCCTTGGGATGTGATGTAAAATTATATTCCTCTCACACACAGACACAATATCTGTTCTGTGGCTGTAAAGAACAGATGCTCCTATAAATTAATTTAAAGGACAATTTGGACATTTTCTACATGGTCAAACCCATGATAATCTTTACAACAACAGCTGGTTTACAAAAACAGCAACATTTCACCAGATTTCTGTTAGTAATGACACAGATCTTTAAAGTTTTTCTTTCCCCTGAGGGTCACACACCAGCACAAAACCACACAAAACTCATTTCAACATCCGTTCACATCTATTCATTATAGAGGTGTGTGTGTGAGAGTGTGTCAGAGAGAGAGTCATTTTATGGTCCTTCCTAAATTGGGACATGAAGTTCACAGTATGGATTTCAAACTCTTTATTTAGTTTGATTACAGGCTATAGAGAGCCTCAAGGGTTGTGAGGGTTTGAAGGAGTTTTTCAAGCTTTTTTTCAAGCTGTGATTGTGTTTACAGTGTGCAATATAACATGTGTTAATCTATCACATGTAAAATAACCTGTATTTTTCACACAATTTATTTATCTATTTATTTACTGCTGTTGTCACTGTCATAAAAGAAGTCCCTCCTTCAGAAATATGGAACGAGTTCTGATTGGGCCAGAGATTCCTATTTTGTGATTCGACAGCAGTTTAGAGCATGTTGCCCAGAAAGATTACAAACCTTACCATAACGTTGGTATGTATGCGCTCAGTGTTATTGTAAACATGTCTTTAATATTATAAATTTGTGCGGGAATCAGACCCGGAGAACATAGATGGAGAGGATCGACTAGAACCGGTGCAAATACGACATTTGTATATGTTTAATCACAGAACAATGATTCACTTGCATGCAGCTAAACTTTTTTTTAAACTAATCCAGCATGTGGATAAACAGTAAACAATAAACCTAATCAACAAATCATTATAAACACAAAAAAATCAGTTGAATTACTACACTTTTTTCTGATTAGTTTCATTAACATCTAGTTTACAAAGCTAAACAGTGTTGCCTTTGTGTAATAAGTTACAGAAACTTAAATAATACACCTTAACACCTTCTTCAGTCAAAGAGGTAAGTGCTCCATCTGTCAGGAATAATCTTTGTGCAAGTCAGGCATTTAACTGATTGAGTTGCAGGAAGCTGTCCTCAGTAAAATGTGGATTATAATTTTCGGAAACCAAGCTAAACAAACTAAAAAAAAAGCTAAATTGTAACAATTGATCAATAAGTAGAGATTGGACTTTGGGATGAAAACAATGACGACATGGTGAAAAACAAACGCACTCTACAAACACAACTCTTCCTCTTCTCCGTGGGAGCGCTACAAGACCACTTCCACTTTTTGTGCGTTTCTATGGCCGGTTTAGCTGTTCTTGTGATGTCATTAAAGGAGGAAGTAGAAGGACGTAGTTCAAACGGGCCATTCGATGTAGGCGACTTCTTGTAAACAAAATACCTCGCATTGAACTTTGAACTTTATAATGTTACAGATATTATTAATACTCAACAATGTAACAACAACGTTACACACAAACTGAAGTTTGGAACATGGGATTAGAAAGGGGCCTTTAAGTTTATATTGATAAATCCAACATTTATTCTAAACCTCTAATTTGTAAATTTACTGTCTCATTCTTTATTTGCTCTTCATTTACTCTCATTCTTGTCTAGATGTAAGAGAGACATTGAAAAAATCTCATCTGTATTCTTTTATTTCTGGTCATATTGAGAAGTGTCTTTAGATGTTGTAAAGTATTGCCTGTGGGTCACTAAACCCACAGCTGATGTAAGTGTCCTCAAGGTTAAAGAGAAGTGTGTGTGCATGTATGTGTGCGTGAGTGAGTGTATTGTATGTGAAGTGTATTCCCACAGGTTCCCACGGAGACACACATTCTCTTCCGGTGAATCACAATATTATGACTCTCTCTTTCTCTCTCTGCACGCCGGCACAGTTTGTAAAGATCCTTCCTTTCCTAATAATGTCTTTTGTAAGAATAAAAGCCAAAATACTGACTCTGATGGGTACTCACATTCTCTCAATATGAATCACCAGCTGGATGTTTTGTGATATTTGTCATGTTTATCTCAATGTCTTCATTTAATGTAAAGACAACATCACATCCTTGAAACAATGACCATTAAATTTACAATTAAAAAAATGCAAAAACAATAGGGCTGTCAAACGATGAATCAAAATGTATCCAGTTTTTTAAAAGTTTAAAAGTTTCAAGTATTATGTAGTGCATGGTGCGTATTAATGTCGTATTTCAAAAAAAAAATGTACAGACATGTACATATTTAAGAAAGATATCAAATGTGAATATAAATATAAAACATTGATATGTAAATCCATCATATATCTATAAAATATATTGGTAATATACTATATATTGGTAAATATAAATAAATTCATATTACATATTTCGGTATATATCTGTATGTTATTCTCTTTGTTTATAAATATAAGATCAATACGCCCAGTACAAAGTTCAATTTTATGTAAAAACAAATTTATTCTTGACACCCCTAAAAATTTAAAAGTGTGTTATTCCTGTGCCACAAGCATCACAAATAGAACTAAAAAATATTACACTTTTTACTACACTTTTACTAACCTGTGGTTTTTATGTTATGTATTTTTGAGAGTGAACATGATGCAAATAGCTTTCACTTAAACTTTTCTCTTATGTTTCTCTCTATCTGTCAGTAAAACGTGTCTGTGACAGGCTTGTCATCTGTGATGAGTGTGATCATATGCTGGTTTTAGGTGTGTTTTGCTCTCTGGATCTATAGCTGATGGATTGCGGGTAATGGCCCATGTGGGAGATGAATAAGCACATGATGTGTGAGTTCACCAAAGCATGTTTGTGATTCTCTTTCTGTAGGTCTGTGTCTGGAGACAAATGCAGTGCAGAAA
Organism: Triplophysa yarkandensis; assembly: GCA_033220385.1. Taxonomy (NCBI): domain Eukaryota; kingdom Metazoa; phylum Chordata; class Actinopteri; order Cypriniformes; family Nemacheilidae; genus Triplophysa; species Triplophysa yarkandensis. The sequence goes on along the minus strand of CM065669.1, from coordinate 12,176,775 downwards.
TCTCAGATCACGCTAACAATTGAGATGTTTTCCATGATTTACGTGATTCTCTTTAATGAGATCATTAAACAAAGCACTTATGCATAAAGGCATTTATTAAATATTTAAGGGTCATTGTTTAGCGGATGTCTTGGCAGATGAAAGCATTACCTTGAAAATGTGTTGTTCTCAGTTGTCGTGCGTAATAGAGAGGGAACAGTTGTGTGTTTTTTTATTTCACATTAACATTCAGTGTTAGCAAAGAAACATAATTGACTAAAATGGCTCGGAACAATCTCTGATGTCTTGAGAAGGCCAAAGACGTGCTTAAATGTTTCATATAATTGTAAGGTCAACAAGCGGCCTTAAAAAAGACATGATGTTGAATGTTTAAAATCAATGAGCAATTGTGTTGATGCCCGGCTCTCCCTTGTCGAGTTATTGATCTTTGTTTACACCAATCAGATGTTGTCTTGTCAATGAGTCGTGTGTAAAACAAGAGCCGGATGAATCTCATCGTTGATACCAGCTCACAGGTTTCAACACTCAGCCCTTCAAACATCGAGCCTTGACAGCTTGACATCCAAATGTGTGGTTATGAAAATAATCACTATTAATAAAAAATATACTGTTCTTTACATGTCTAAATTTGGTCTTACATAGAAGCTTTCAAAAAAATTAAAAATGAGAATTAAAATTAAATAAACGTTTTAAGCAAAAATTTATCAGACATTGAAGTAAGTGGTAATTTATGCCCTAGTGTTAATTTTATTATGAATTTATCTTCTCACATAACAAATCTCGATTCGGCCTTTGATGAATTCAAACTCTTGACCCCTTCAGATGAAATTATTTAGTGGTGTTGAACTCAAAAACTCTTTTCTATTCTTACCGCATTTCGAGTCTAAAACACTCCGTGTTGAATTCGTATGTTGTGGCTGTTTGACCACCTGCCGTGTCGCTTTATTGGTAAACAGCAATCACAATCTTAACACTCCCTGAGAGTCTCACTCGAGTCGTGATTGAAGTTAATGCACATTAATGTGATGATAATGAGAGGAAGAAAGATCTCAAGCATTATATTAACATTTAACTGCAGCTGTTCAGAGCTACACATTGTCAGAACCTCAGAAAAATCTTAAGAAGGAGAAAACTGAGGGTCACACTTTGTCTTCTGGAGTATTTTTAAGGTTGTTTGGTGGCTTATTGAAAAGAGCCCATACCAAATTATAGTAAGATTCAATTTATTGTCCAATAATTCTACTGTTTCATATGAATTTGTCTTTCTTTAAGTGCTCTTCAGGAGTCAGCAGTCCTCTTCTTTATGAGCTTTAAGTAAGTGATGGAGAGTAAAGGCCGTAACCTGTCACTATGGTAACCAGGTAAGTTCTATTGCCAAGGTAACATACGGCTGAAGTGTTCTAACAGAGATGTCGATAAAAAGCGGTCGAATCACCACAGACTGCACAGATGGTGGTCATTTTCTGTACTTTACACTAAAACCATACAGCCCACAGATCAGACTTACATGCCCTTTACTGAACAAAGACCATACAAAGAGAAGCTGGTACATTTAATATTTATTTAAAATATTATTATTATACTGAGACATTTTTATAATTTACTGTGCAACTGAGAGAACAATTAACACTTATTTTACTACACTGAAAAAATGGCTTGTTGGTAGTTGTTTAATATAAATTTTAATGAAATTTGAAGGACCAATGAACATGATCAAATTTGGAATTTCAACAACACTTTTATTCAGTGTATGAGTTGGTCAGAACTTCAGAAATATGAATATGATTTTGGTTGTGAATATTCTTTTTGTGTTGACTTTCCAGACATTTTTGCTTTTTAGTTTCCCATCCTGAGATCTAACCACAAACCCTCCCACAGACAGTATCCCTGTCATCGTAATGGATTTATTACATCTTATCAGCATAAACACACAAAAACAAACAAACAAACAAGCAAACAAACGGTGTGCTTTGATCTTGTTAGTGATGCTGTGTGAGCGTGTGAATGATGATGGTACCCCTCACAGTGATGATTCTCAGATGCTATATTTAGATGTCATTGCAACCTCAGCAGCATCGTGTTGATGTTTAAAGGAGAGTCCGAACACAAAAGTATACATTTAGATGAAGCTGTGGAAAGGTAAAGTCACAGCCACAGCTCCTCTTTGACCTCCGAGAGTGATAAAACCCTGAATGCAAGTTTCATTGCAAATTATAGGATTTATTTCTTCACTTGTTTATTGTACGTGTTCTACGATGATTCTTTGACTGAATGGCTTTCTGTGAAACCAAAAGTGTGATGGACTTACTGTGAAGAACCACAAAAGCACCTTTAATTTTAAGAGTATATGTGAGTGTTTTATAAATGAATCCTGTCTCTGGTTCTATTTGCATGATGTATTAGAGGAAATACTCTGTCGAGACAGATTGGCTTATCATGTTGTGGCAGCTTTCATGCTTTGTGTTTGCATTGGATCTCTTTCTCTGGAATGAAACATCTCTGGCACACAGACTTTATATCTGGTTTGTTCTCTTTCGTAAATTTAAGTTTAAAATATCTTTGATTCAAGCTTTACTTTCTGAAGCATTATTATTCATGGCAGGACAGCATGTTTCACATGAAGGCTGTATGTAAGTTTGGCACATAACTGGCCTTGTGTTTAGGTGCATTTTGTCGTTCATTTATCAGTGTACGTGTTGTAAAGAATATAAAAAGCTTTATTTTCAATAAAATAAAAGCTGGTGTTACACCCATAAAATAAAAGCTGGTGTTATTGTTGGAATATGTGAAGGTGTCTTAGAGGTTAAGAAGCTTATCCTCACAACCGCTGCGAACTCATTCTATTCAGAGTTGAAGTTTGTTTTGCAGTGAAGGCAGTAAAACACCGGCCAATGATAATGAAAGAGACACCGTATGACAGTTTTCCCCTGCAGTGATCATTACAGACTTGACCGATGCTTTCAGAAATCTACAGCGATATACTGAAAAAACTCTCAGACTTTTTTTATTGAGTTTCTCGAGTCTTAAATCTACTTCTGCTGCTGTTTTGCTTATCTAACAGTCTCATGAATCAACACATCTTGCTTACCTATGCATTCACTTTAATTCTGTTATATAATTAACCACATTTAATTCCACTTAGAAAAGAAACCCTTCCTGCTTCCAAAGTCTCAGTGCTCTTATATAGGAGAGAGACTGGGATTTGAACAGTTACCTACAAAAGTACGTAAAGAATAAAATGTTGTTTTCAACATTGATCGTGTAACATTGTCAAATGTTTGATTTTGTGACAACATGTTCATGCTGATATATATTTATTCACATTTAATACTTTTGTGATGACAGTGCAGTTCAAAGTGGATGATTGACAGATAAAATGGCAATTGCTATGTTCTTTGAAGAATGGGGCATTTCGCTAATAGAGGTTGTATTTTTATCCTGAAAATATACTTTGTAGTGACTACATCTCAAAATTGATTGACAATAATATTCCAAACACACACTGTATGTAATGGATTGACATCATTTAAAGGATGCACTTTTAATCTTGAATGGAATGGATTTGCCCAGTTAAAGCCTGGACTCTCCATTTTTTTACCTAATATAAACCATGCAAAATATATATTTTAGCATTTCATAGATTTATTTGCTAGTCAAGAAGTGTTTCTTTTGTAATGAGTTGAACAGTCTTGGCTGTTAACAATAATCTGTGGTCTGAATGTATCGTTAGCATGTGAAAAAACACAGAACAGTAATTATACATCTATAAATAATGATGCATGCTTCAATTAAGTTATACAGTAGCTCCTATACTGGAGAGCTTTTGATCAGGCTTTTATGTTCATCTCAGAATTATTTTAAGGCTTTTTACTCTGGAGTTTCTGCACTAGATACGTCAGTTACAAAACTAACAAAGGAAAAAAAGTGCCCGAAGATCATTTTAGGCAGTGGAAACATGTTCGATTTTTTTGTTTGATATAAAAGTAAATGTTAAATTACCCTGAATTCATATTGATCTGTTCATGTTGACTAATGCATCAAACTTATGTTAACAAATACAACTTTATTGTAAAGTGTATCCACAAAGACTCTCACTGTGTGCTTATTGTTATCCAAATCATTTTATCATGCTAATTGTAATCTCACAATGTAGATATTTTTCAGTAAAAAAGTTTTTAGAGGTGAAAATGTTTGATGGATGATGTCACCCGTAAATGAACAAAATTTTGACATCATCACGTAGGGTAAGAGCAGTACTGGTGCATGGCCTTTCCTCTTAACGAATGCTTAGATTTATCCAAAATTACACTTATGAGGTTCTTCTGAACAAAAGAGGATAAAGGTAACGAAAACTGACTAAATGTAAAGAGCTGCTAATGAATTAGAAATGAATGGAAAACACTGTGTTAATGAAGGCTGCATTGAGAAAAGAATGAAGTGAAAACGCTGATATCATTTGAGGTGGAGCTGTGAAATAAACACTGAGATCTTAGAGATGTGCAGAAAAAAGCTTAAATAAGAGATGTGTGTCTGAGTGGATAAAAATTAAACCTTCCAGAAGCTTTTACAGACAGATCTGAGATGCCTAAGGGAAAGCTGACCTGAGCTGTATTTCAACCGCTTTTCAATCCTTTAAGCAGAAATTCTCAAATTCTTTCGGGTTTTTAACATTGTTCCGTTGTTTTTAACCTGTCATTATATTAATACAGATTTCTTCAACTAACCAGACCTTTGTATATTCTGTATGTAGCTCAACATGAAACATTGTGTTGTAACAGATGCATGTCCAGTAAATGAAGGACTTTGTGTGGATAAAGAAGGACTCTGGGAGGATCTGTCCTCTGCTAGATGACATTGAGAAGATGATTTATGTATTTTAATGATTGAATATCATTACAGGGGGGCAGATCTTTGTCTCTTGTTGAACAGCTGGGCAAGAAAATGGACAGGCGGATCTGAACGATTATGTTCCCGTAGAGCAGACCCCACGTCTATCATCTGTAAGTTACCTGCCTGACACGTTCATCTTTGAAACACTGCTAAATTCTGTGATTGCTTCTCTGTAATAGGAGTGAAAGGTTGAAAACATTGGTTCTGCGTTAGGAGTGATATATTATACCACCTATAAACAGTAAATATGTTAATTTGTTATGCTGTTACCTCAAAATTTGCTGGGCAACTTAACAAACTCTCTGAAAGCACAACTTCCCTGATATAACGGTTAAAATAGCAGCATACTCTTTCATTGACCCAATATACCGTAATGGCAGATATAATCAAGCATAGAAATAGTCCACTGTCAAAGTTTTTGAAACAACAGTTGTTTGCACACCTTTCACACATTCATATATTTTCTACAACTTTTCAAAAATATGAAATAGAACCATAGAAAACAATGAGAAATATGTTTACTAAAAAAGGACAAAAATAAACAACAAATGTTATATTATATCATTTGCAGTGTAGTCATCTTTTGACCATAATTTGTAGTTAAAGTTTCCCACTGAGATGCATTTTTAACGATTTTTGGAAGTCTCTGTCTATTCTGAGTTCTTATTGGCTCTTAGTTTATTTTATACTCAGTCAGTCACCTATTTCCAGAATAATTTTTAATAAAATAAAATCTTATGAAAAACATTTTTTCTAAACTATATTTTTGTATTAAACTCATTTAAGACATTAAGGCTCAAAAGTTTAAAAAAGAAAAAAAGTTATACATTTTATTGAAGTGTCCCAAACCTTTTAACCGGTATTGTAGTTAAGAATAATGTTTGTCATTTCTTTCTGCAATCATATGAGTAGTAATTTTGAAACATGTGAGAGCTGTAAATCCTGTTTTACCTTGTGAAGTAATGTAGAGATAGATAGAGTCCACCTTATGGTGGTTGACTGTCATTTTCATATGTCTCTCATGATGCATGTTGAACACTTAGAGCATCATGTCCTCTGTCTTTAATGGCTGATAATCTCAATATTGGAAAGTGCTAACATTCCGTCCTTGAAAGCAATTAACAGGATGATAAATATGCTGTGTTTTTCACAGACATCTCAAATGTCAAATGAATGTCATTTGAATGTCATTGAAAGACAGCTTACGTCTAACAGAGTGTTTTTTTTACTATTCAATCCTCATTGTGGATGCGCACTCTGTATAAAGTCAAGAACAGAACTGACTGTGCATCATCCTCATCTAATCCCGACTGTCTTTGCGTTTTTATTTCTCCTTGTGTTTATGAGCCGACTGAAGGTTAATGTCTTATGGCTGCTTGTGTATGTACAGTACGTTTCTGTATGCTTGATGAAGCAGGACAGCTCACTTCCTCCAGACATGTCCAATAAGGACAAACAGTCATTTGAGAATCGCTCTGAGAGCAATGACACCCAACTATGTCTTGTACAGGATGCTTTCTGAATGAGAGATGTTTGCTTCTGTCTGTTTTCTCGGGCACATTTTGTACTAATGGCTAAATGAGGAATGGCCTTCAGCTCGACTCGGTCTTAATAAAACTGATAAGAGCAAACCTTCATTAAAACCAGACTTACCCTGACATTCTTCATTAAGTTGACCATTGATTGTGAAACGTTAAAATTAACACACAAATGAGATCTATTTTAACTTCATTTGTCTCAACGGGGAAAATTTGATTCTTACATGATTCATTAGGAGTTCCAGAGGAGATCTCCACCATGTCTCAAACTCACATCCTAATGCATAAACTAAACTCTTTAATATTTTAGTTATATCTTCACGACACTGAACAAAAATAAAGAGCCTTAAATCTCAAATTTCAGATGATGTCTCAGACTGAGCGCAGATGTAATCAAAAGAAGCCATTGAAGATCTTAGTATGACCTGAAAACATTTTCATCAGATTTTCCCAAATCAAAAACCATTCCTAAATCCCATAGTGTTGTTCTTAATAGCTTCTATATTTATTTCTGATGAGTTATTTTATGAGCAACATTTTCAACTAAGTTGAGATTCAAATAAAACACAGTATAGAACTCTGTTAAATCTCCTGAGATATGAAAGAGCAATACAACTTTAAGGTGGTGGTTCTTTTATATATCTGCATTATTTTATCTTATGTTCCTTAAAAAACAAGACACTTCATGGCATATACAGATACGGTAAGGTTATATCCCTCTTTCAGCTCCAGTTCATCTCTCTGATTGTAAATAAAAGTTCAGGTGGGATCAGATTTATCTAGATAAACTCATGCATAGGTCATTCATGCAAATCCCTTCTTTTAATATTCTTCCATAAGCAGACAGATCAAGGACACATACACCATCAATCTATCCGTGTGTGTCCTCAACTCTGTGCAAGTTCATAAATTACAACATGTGGTGCTTTAGACAGAGAAAGAGACGGCTGCTTCATCTTTCGAGCTGTTGTTTTCAGTTTGTAGAATAAATTGTGCCATGTGTTAATGCTCAAATCTAAACAGCTGGTCAACAGATTTTTTGATGAAAAGTGAAACTTTTCATAACTGAGTATTAAAAATTGTTAATTTAAGTTCTCCATCAGTATTTTCTTTCTTAAATAGTTAGTTGTGTGTGTAAGATAGAATACAAAGCTGTTAAATCAACATGGATAGCACAATTGAATGACTTAACTGTGCAAAATCGTTGCTTAAAAATCATTTTTTTTTTCACGTGTTGGTATTTTAAATTTAAGCAGAGTTTAAGCGGAGTCTGTTTTTAGCAATATTTATAAAAAAAGCCACAACAGCTTTAAATTCTATGTAGGTGAGTTGGATGACCCAGGGTCAGAACCACAAGAAAAGAAAAATTGTTGATTACCTTTCTTGAAGATGACACTTTTTCTGGTCAAAGACACAAGAAGCATCATCCGTAACACTCAGAGGTTGAGGTACAGCGTTACCATAGCAACAGGCTCCGATTCATCAGAGGCAATGTGTGTGTAAATGCATTGAAAACGGTATGCACAAATCTATCTACCTATGACCGTGTATTCCATAAATTAATATGATAGAAAAATGGCAATTTGTCTCTAATGGTTTCTCCTGACCAGAACTCTCAGTAATAAAAATCAGTTCTTTTGACATCCTCACTTTTCTATAAAAAATAAAAATCATTATTCCTTGGCACTTAGTACAAATATTGTGTTTTTCTTACTAGGACTGGCGTTATTTCACTTACGATTTCTTTGTAACCTTTTGTTTCAAATGCTTCTTTTGTAAACCTCATTTGTAAGTCCCTTTGGATAAAAGCGTCCTACTAAACGACTAAATTGAAATGTAAATCTAGTAATACAGGAACTATTTATAAAACCACTTAACTTATGGCAATAGAAGTGACAAACGTCTCTAAAATATAAGCAGAACCTTTAAGGTTAACTGGAGAGTTTCCCATCTTAGTTCTGATCGATGAAAAACCTGTAAATATTCAAAAGTAAAAAATGACGCTTTCATTACAATTTCTCACTAAATATATTTACATGACATACAATTTGCCATCAGTGCAATACATAGGAATGTTGCATAAATACCAAATGTTAAACTTTGTCCTCTGTAAACAAAAATAAATGAAATGACAGTGAATAATTTCCTATTTACCAGATAAAAACAACTTTACAGAAACCCCGAAATAAAGTCTGAACCATCCCGTCAACAATCAGATATGTATCAGCAATACTAAACACAGAAGTCATGTACAGTATGTAACACGTGTGCATGTAAGTATAGACTCTCATACAGATCATGGATTGCTTTTGTATGAACATTTTCAGATACAACTTTGGCAGTTTTTTTTTAATCAACACTGGTAAAAAATAAAAGATGATATCAAAGATTCAGCAAATGTGACGTAAGCTTTGCCTTTCAGAGCCCATGTTCACAGTGATAATTCAGAAAGGCTGGAAGCCTGTTAAAAAACAAACGCAATGAACATAAAGTGACGAAATCAAACGGTAAGATCTTTCCACCGCCACTGCCAGCACATAAGGTGTTTTTTGTTTTCAACAGCTATAAAATTACAAACACTTATGAAGAGATTCCTAGCAGTCATCGCCATTTAAAAAAAATGGTCTCGGTGTAAAATACAAAACGAGGGTTGAGAATCCGACCTGACGCCCACAGTGACTGTGAACACATGGGAGGAGAGACGTCACCAAGGAAACGAGACCAACGGTGCTGTTGTGCGGGAAAACGTAAAGACGAAATAAACGTAACAAAGGAAACCGCTACGCACTTAAAGAGAGGATGACATACACTGGACAAAAAGAACCAAGCAAATTTAGAAAGACGTCACAAATAGATCATATGCATTTGTATTCAGACTATAGTTTTTTTTAAACTCGTTAAGTTTGGCACTTTATCTGAACAAATACAATATCTGTTCAAAAAGACTAATCGTCATACAAAACTGTATTCAATGTCTCTTGAACGTAACTCTGTAGAATATAATATTTGATAGAGAGAATACGGTAGGTAAACACTTTGTACGTACTTGTAGCTTAAAATGAACATTCCAACAGATGTTTTACACACATGCACAAAAACACAAACAACCGTTCCATTCACGACACCTCCTCGGCCGACCGCGTGTCCGATTTTAGACGCACAAACTCTTTGGCCACTTCGTCGTTGGTCCTTTGCGACAGTATTCTCATGATGGTCAGACCGGTTTCGTCCATAGCAATGTTCCTGACCAGCGGAAAGGTGGCGTTCACACTGGCCTTTTCCATCAGTTCCCGGAGTTGCAGGACCGTCATGCCAATGATGCGATCCTCTCGGGCGAAGCAGTAATCCTTTACGGAAATGTGAAGCTCGTAGGCCTCGGGACCATGCTCGTTGCTCAGCACGCTAGAAGAAAACACAAGCAACATGTGGTAGTTTAATAACAAAACTCACTTCCGGATAAAGTAGAAATTATTGACTGGAACGCATGTAGGGGTTTTAATCTTGGGAACATTAGCAGCAATGCTTTTACAATTTATTCAGGATAGTGCAAACAATTCAAGAAGACATTCATAAAAACAATGGAGGCATTTTGTGATATTACTTTCTCAATTGTAATATCTCAGACACAGATGAGTTGTTTATGTATAGGTACAATGCTATGTTGCTGTAAGTCAGTCTTTCTGTTTATCACATCAATGCTTAACATCTCTCAGACTCACACAGCTCTTTTATGATTAAACCAAAACATTAATACACCATCATGCTAAAAGGTCTGTGATATCCAGAGGTGTGCTTTAGATTTTATGTGCTGAATGCTTTTCAATTCACATCTCACTCTTGAGCTCTTTATGTCTATTCAGATGTGAAATGTATGTCTTTTTATTGAAAGGCGGCTGTAAAGTCCAGTCTTAATTATCTTTTTGTCCACAAGGGCTTTTAAAGTTTAAAATGAGACTGTCAGAGGTAAATCTTAGTTTTGTGTTGATTGAACAGGAATGGTCAATACATGCAATAAATACAAACAGCAGGTGGAAGGGAACATTCTCTCTTTCTCATTCATGACACAAACACTCCGGATAACTCTCAATCATTTTTTACAAAGCTGTATACATTTCTTTGTTTAAACTTTGCTTTATGTTTATAGATACTTAAGTGTGAATCCATTAAACCATTTAAATATCGTTGTGATAAGCAAAACATTAATTACTCGCTAGTTCTTTCAAATCTGTAAATATTTCTGTGTCCCAATGAACACAGAGACACGATTTTGTTGTCCTTTATTCTTCAAAATATCTCTTGGTAGCCAATGGGGTCCAAGAACTGTTTGTTTAAAAGCATACCTACAAAAATCTTTTCCTGTGCACATCAGACCAAAAAAATATCTACATGTTTAAGACAGCTCAGAGGTTAATAAATGATCACAGCAATTTTATTTTTTGATACACATTTTAGAAGACTTTGATTTAGTACATGGTTGGACAAAAAATATTCAAAATCTAAAGAAAAGTTATATTTTGTTTACAATTTAATAAGTTATATTCTTTTTTCTCTGTCAAATAAAATATTTCAACAGATCATTGATGACTCACAATATACAAATACTGTGCAATATAAAGTAACATAGCAATATAGTTCTTATTTCTTTAAAGGGCAATGAAAGCACTCTATTTTATTCTTTTAGTGATTTGAACAAAAGTGGTAGAATTCAATAATTTCAATACATATAAAAGGATGACAGATGATTCACTTTAGCCCAATAAAAATCAATAAACACTTCCACCACAATCATTCACATAAATAACTGAGATTCACATTCAGACCAAACAGTACCACATTCAAATGAAGGACTTACTACTGGAATGCTTCGTTGTATTTTGGAGACCAGTTGTTGTTCTTGGTTTTGGTACTAAACTTGCGTTTCTTGTCAGCCAGATGTGGTCCAATAGCGTTGATCTCCACAAATGGACGGAACATGGCGTTGGTCTGCCAGTTAATGTTGTTCACGCACACAACTGTAAAGAGGAGGAGTCACCGCTTACATTACTTCACATCACTCATTTATTATTTTACAGTACATGTATGTTTACCTTGAGAGAGCTTATTCAACAAAAACTCATTTTAAATGTTTAGAGCCAACAGTTTCAATATATTGATATTCTTCCCAATTTAAAACAATAATTTCTAATTATCAGTACTAAGTGTTATTGGATTGATGTACTGTAAAGACTAGTCAATTGGAGGGTAGTGAGGTCATTGGTTGTGTTTCTGTAGTTTTAAAGTGTCTTTTGAGATCATTAACAGGGATGGATAAAGAGTCCAGCTGAGTGTCATTAAAGTCCCAGAAAACTCTGATTCCAGTAATTACAGCAACACCAAACATCTCCCTAAATCCCAACACACATTATCAGTCTATCGATTAAAACAACAGTCAACTGTCTGTGAAAAACAGATGCAAGTTCATTTCAATCATTTGTGGTTTTCTTAACATCAGAACTCCTGTGTGTGTGTGTGTACGTGCGTGCGTGCGTGCCTGTGTGTGTGTGCCTGTGTGTGTGTGTGTGTGCGTGCCTGTGTGGTTGCCTGTGTGTGTCTATGTGTGTGGCTTTACCTTTAACGCTGACTTTGTGCTCTCCTGTGCCAGGATGTGAGATCAGATCCACCTGGACGGCGACCTCCCCAACAGATCCAGACGTTGCCTGACCTGTGAGGAAAAGAGTTAAACTGTTAAGTTTAACACACTTTGTTGTTGTTTGCTTTGTTTAAATATTGTATAGTAATATAATCTTTATCAATTGTTAATATATATATATATATATATATGTTGTTGAATTAACACATGTTCTCTTGTGCAAATGGACACACACACACACACACACACACACACACACACACACACACACACACACACACACACACACACACACACACACACACACACACACACACACACACACACACACACACACACACACACACACACACGCACGCACACACACACGCTAATAGACAGATTATTGTGTCTGAATGTGTCCTGCATTCTAATAGAGCTCCAGTGCTCCATCTGAAGTCTCATAGGAGCCGTTCCAGCAGCGCTCAACACAACTACTGATGTCACACACATACACGTGCATGATGAATGATCGTGCTTTCATGCACCAATAAATATCCTGCCAAAGGACGCAGGACGTGTTGTAACTGATAATTGAAAATACAGGAGTTCATTTTGAAAAACAATTGCATTGTTTCCAAACCAACCTACTAATTTATAGCATCACTGGACTCAAGTGGGATTGTCTTTTCTGTTAATATACATACAAAAGCAAAGAGTTGCTGTCTTTGTGGAATGATCTGAATCAGGATTTTATGATGGATAGATCCACTTCAGCTGTTGTATTCAAACTTAGATCTGCATGACTGCATATCTGCTAAAACCCCATCATGTTTACAACAACTTTCATACATTAACCTTTCATTGCAATTCATTGTCAATATCTGTGTCAGTCAAAACTTTCTGAATCAACTCAATTGGGTAGAAATGGCATCTGCCGCGCTGAAATGTATGAAACTGTTACACATCTTTGTAACTTAATCAAACAGAAAACTCCGGGCTGACATTCACTTAGACTCATTTAAAAGCACATGATGGGTGTTAGCTAAAAGCAAGGCTACAGAATGACCTACAGGACGGACGGCAGACACAACAAATCAATCAGGATTGGATTAACCTTGCTTCAGATTTCATTTGCTCTCTGACCTCATATAACAAACGCTATGTTTCATGAATGTCCCTGTGCCCTCTCTCTCCTGTCATGAACCTAAATGATTAAAAAATATATTTTGAAGAATGTTTATAACTTGCATGCATTCCCTTACAGTGGTTTTCGGTCAATATAATAGAAGTGAGTGAAGGCCATTGCTGTATGGTTACCAACTTTCTACAATACATCTTCTGGGAAAAAGAATGAAGAATTGAATGCACAAAACAGTTTAATCAAGTGAGAAAGTGGCACATTTGTGTATCAGGTGCATCCTGAAATGAAACGGTCAAATAGTCAATAAACATGAAACAACAAATACAAGCTCCATCACAATGAACTGTTTAAGATACAGATGAGTTTGTGATCAATGCAGAGTGAATTGAATATCTCCGCTGTTTGCCTGAAAGGGTCAGAGGTCACGGCACACAATCAAAGTGTTCATTACATGACGCTGATTTTTCGGAATATAACCGAAATAGAATTTCAATCTCAGGAGGCGAGACGTGAAGGGGTCATCTACATACGAGTGAATATCAAAATATAGAAAGTTATCAGACAGTGCTGTGTGCTATATTGAATTCACAAGTTCTCTTTCCAACACTTTCAAAGAAAGTGTAAGAAAGTTTTGTAAGTGTGACATCTGTGAAATATGCTGTGTGAACCAGTGGAGTTATCCCCATCAGAACCGAAGGAACCCTGGTTTTCCATCACCTGCTCCGACAGAAAATGATGAATTACAGCGAACACGCACTGATGAATTTTAAACAGCGTAAGAGAGGGCACAGCTCATTATATAAAAACCGAAATAAACACAACACAATATACAGAACACACAAACACAGATTGATTTTGGCCTCAGGTGTTCTGAAAGGAACACTGTCTACTGTAAACTTCTAACAGAATGGAATAATAAATGTTTTAATGCAAGTATGCTACACCATTATCAAGAGACCTCATTAGGCTACGTGTCTTCGTTTTTTAGAATGAACATTTTTGATTAGAAGGTGTCTTCTAAACCGTCTATGTTAATATCTCACTGGGGTTTGGAACAGATCCAGTGTTTCATGCAGCGTGACCCGAGTGGCAAACTACACATTTGTAGTCGCTCATCCAGGTTCTCCATTCATTTGTGTAGAGTTTACAGTACATTGCACATAGTGTATACTTGTTTCTATCACAAACACTAGAGAGGTAATTCAACATTCTGAAAGATACCCATTGTTATAGGTAGTCAGATGTACATTTACCCTATTTTCATACACTTTTTTACAAACAACTTACATTGCATTATATGAAACAATTTAGGGCTTGGCGGTTTTGCCTAAATCTAGGTTCGATTGATTGAACATTTTCTCTTGATATGATTACTTTGGTTATTTTGTCTTGGGTAGATCACTGACAAGATTTGTAATGTTAATATGCCCGGCTAAAGTATGGGTATTTTTTTCTCATAAAACACTTATCATTTCATGTTATTTAAAATAGTAACAGAAAAACGATTTATTCATGAAACTTTCTGAATAATAGACATATTTGGTTATTTTCTAGAAACAAACGCTACACAACTGAGCCAATCTGACCGATGAATGAAACACATAGAGTATAACCAAGTTTGTAATAGCTTTTGGACTTAACATCTTGTAATGGTAGCGGAATGGATGAAATTCTCCTATCAACTGTATATTACATAAACACAGAATATTTCATGTTCATTTGTATCAGGTCATGTTAAATATTTTCATTATTTCTTTTGATATTTGCATATATTTATGTGTGAATAATGAGTTTTTTTGAGTTTTGGATCACAAACGTAAGTAAGAGTGGAGACTAATATCCTGCCTTTGTTTGTAGTCATTACTTTACACATAGTTGGATGTTATTGTGAGCATACACATGTAAAACTAGATACATTTCTAATTTTGTTTAACATATATGTGCTAGAAGGAGCTTCTTAATGTCCTTTAATTTTGATTACTTTTCCATTAATCACCCAAGCCTAATACATTTTGTTTCAGAGCCACAGAAAGATGAATGAACATGATGTTACCTTGAGAGGTTTGGGTGCATATATATTTCTTGATCAAGGCATCTGTGGGTTGTGTGTAAAGGCTCAGGGCGTATTTCAAGGACTTGAGATCGGGACTCTTTTCCAGGAAGTTTTTTTTTAAGCCGTTCCCGCCCGCATGGAAATATTGCTAGACGAAAAGACACAAGGACTGGTTACTCAAAGGCATTTCAAAATACATATTTTTGTAATAAAAAAGTGCTTGAGGTTATCCAGGTGCCTACAACAGTTCCTTGTTTTCGAGATTTATAGTTATAAGTTGGGACTTTAGTTACTGTTACTGTAAAAGAAGGAAGGACCACAGAGGAAAGACCTTGAGTTCACTTACTCTTTTTTGTATACTTTTACCTTTTTCAATTTACATTACATTTACATTTGTTCATTTGGCAGACACTTAATATATATATATATATATATATAAAACACATTATTATACAAGTTCAATCTTGTTCTTAAAAGGGAAGTACTAGCTCAAATTTTCTGTATGTTTTGTTCTTGCACTTCTGACTAACATCGTCTTGTTTATAATGACATAGTAAACCTCATTTTTAACATTTAATACTTAATTCTTTTATTATTTTAACCTTTAACAAGATGTGTAAATGATATGTGTCATCATTAAAGCGAGGGGCACATTTTTATTTTTCATGTGTTATTTCAAATTCTTTGGACAAAGACACAATTATAAACCCTAAAACTGAAAATTAGAGAATGATCAAGAGAGAGAGGAAAGTAGAGCGTGAGAGAGAGACAGGAGGACAGACACCTTTATGGTGGGCAGCACTAGATCCATGGCGGCACACTGCCGGTGACTCAGACTCCGAGTTTCCTCTCGGATCACATGCTCCTGAGAGAGAGAGAGAGAGAGAGAGAGAGAGAGAGAGAGCGAGAGAGAGGTTAATTAGAAAATATTTTTGTCAATTCATAATTTGAGTTCTGATCGTGATTTGATGTGTACACTAGAGGTAAACTCTCCTGCGATTCAATAAGAGCTTCTCAAGAAGAACAGCAGTCACAGGTCGTCAGAGTCTTTTCTAAGAGCTCTCAAACATTAATCAAAACCTAAAGAAACAATATTCTGAGGAAAAGATTTTGTATCCTCAATGCAATACAACGTAATTTTTATGTCAATGGATGTGCAGCGTTTAATAAATCTGACACTGCTTATAAAGAATTAAAAACCACTGTAAGAGCCACACCAGTAGCTGTATACCAGTATTCTGTCCATTTTATCCTTCACATTTTACAGATGTGGTCAGACCTTTAACACTTGACTGGAGAGTTATTGATCGAGGATTGAGATGGTCCGGATGGATTCTATTCTCAGGTCAGATGATACTGTCTGCCTCGCTGAACCACACACCAATAAATCCTCAAACATACACACCCGCTAACACACGCTCGTGAAACGACACAGAATTTACACTCTATAAAGATTTCACAAAACCGTAAGCACTAAATTCTGATAGGATGAGCTGCATTGAAAGTTAATGTAAACAGCAGACAAACATTTGTGACTGAACATCATTAAAAAAATCCATGTAGAGAACAGGACACCAAAGCCAAAGGAACCAAATCAGTTTGAGGTGAAGGTGTTTCAATGCATAAAAAAAAGAGAGAGTGATGGAATAATCTCCATCTATCTAACACATCTTCTCATTCACAGCGCAGGATGGATTATCTCTCCCATCATCCTTGTTTTCCTCCACACTACAATGATGTTAACAGTGAGTCGGACCGCTCCGGACAACTTTGAGGAAACACCTGAAGTCTGCTCCTATTTCTGTTTTACCCCCCCCCTGAGTTTAACCAGAAGACTTCTTTACAGTAGATAAATCTTTCTGTTTGTCATAGTCTTCAATATTCTTTCAAGACTCAAATCAAACCACTCATCTGTTTCTCATTCTGGACAAGATGCAAACTAGGATTGTACAGTGTAGCAATGTCAAGGCTTCAAAATACCCACGATGCTGCTCGATTTCTTTATGATAATTAAACATTATCATAGTATCGTCAATAATGTTACATATGAGCATTTACGTTTGTTTAAACACTTAAATGCCTTGTTGCTGTGGTTCTCTCCTTAAAGAATCCGTGTTTTGACCAACTCAAACAAGTTAGATTCAATGTGTCATTCATCAAGAGACATTGGATTTGACCAGTAATAAAATGTGATTTATTTTATAGATTAAAATTGTAAATATGGCACTGCACTTTGATTCTACTTGGTACCATGATAATTTTGATGGTATGGTATCGTAAAATATTAATAATTCAAACATTTAAATACTACCATTACATAAATCATAACACACAGTTTATGACTTCTTTAACTTATTTAAAAATCTTGAGAAGTTTAAAAAACGTACCTTCAGCTTGGTAAGTTGACCGAGATCCTTGGCAGCGCTGAAGATCATTTGAGCTCCTTGCTGTTAAACAAAAACACAAAACAATGAGTATTTTATTAACCTTTCATTTACATTTAGCATATTAGACCTTTTCACAACAATTCTTTAAACCAATGATCTATATCACCAAATGTTTTACTATGATGAGCCTGCAAAATTATATTTATATTTTCAATTTATTCTTTCTTGTTTTATGAGCCCTCACTAAAAATCAAAGCCCGAGCTCTTGTTTGGGCATTTCTGACTAACTGAGCTACAGGAAAACTCTCTCACTACAAGAACTCTCAGTAGACCATAAGGTTCTTATCGAGTAAGCCGTGAGAACTTTATGTGCTGAATCAGCCTATAAAGAAGATGGACAGACAGGTGCTGTAAGAACATACTGTTTCCCAAACACTACCGACTGAGTTCCATCACATCACATTTTGGAATATTATGCTCTATGAGAGCCGCTGATAGAGTTTGATATGTTTCTGTAAAAACATTCCCAGCTCAAGGCAATGCTCCGGGTAAGATTTTATTTAAGGGGTCTTAAAAAGCTGCTGATGTAAGGACAGTGTCACAATAATATGGTTTATTACTTCACTGAAGTGTGTAAGAGAGAGGGAGAAAGACTCACCGTCTGATCTGAGAGAGGAGGCAGAACGATCTGTCGCTCGATGGTATTGAGGACTATCTTCCACAGCTCCTTCAGAACTCGCTTAAGGACGGTTTTCTCACAGATCTTAGCAAACAAGATTAAACTGCAGACAAGAGAAGATAACGTCAGTGTGATCTCTCAGGAGAACATTCTCATCTGTTGATGGTTTTCGTGGTTCTCTTACTTCTTGTCCAGCAGATCCATAAGGGGTCTCAGGACGGTTTCTGCATCAATAGCAGCATTACTCTTGTTTCCGGCGTTTCCCTTCATCTGTATCAGCTCCTGGTTCATTTGTTTCACACAGTCCTCGATGACCGGCTTAAAACTAAAAGTGACAGTATAAACATTTCAGAATTGGGTACTTATTGAATAACAGAGACCATTTTAACAACATAACACCTCAATTGAATTCAACATGTTCTTGTATATATACTTTTGTAAACCCTTTTAACTTTTTTTTAAACAAATAGATAACAATACTTAATTTCCTTAAAATTACATTTCCAATGAAATGAATGTGTTATCTTTTTACAGTTGAATCACACAAAACTATTTACACAATCCTTTATCATTAACTTTACGAATTGTTTGTTCACCTGGAGCCGAAGACACCGCTGAGCTCGTCCAGCATGGTGTTGAGTTTATTCTGCAGTTCTTTCAGCAGGTCACTGGCCTCAGCATCCAGCTGTGACACAAACACAACATCACTTATCCTATGACCAACAGTACACAATCTGTGTATTCCAACACATAAAATGAAATGTTACAAATTGTAATGATAATAGAATAATCATTCATGTATTATATGAACCCAGAGTCCAAAACATACACGTACAAGAACCTAAATGTAAGTCAAACATTGGCATGTGAATACTGTACAGTAACAGTTGTGTTATTCAGGGGGGTTGTGTAAAACCAGTCGACTTCAGATGTAAAATACATTGGATTTTTGTTACCTGCATTAAGAATGTCTTAGGTGGTTTGTTTTATTGTAAAATTTGATTTTACTTTCTCATTTGGAAAAAAACTAAACAAGAATTTTATTGCACCAAAGTACACATGGCATGATTTTGAATTCAGCTTTGAAACTAAATTTCTCTTAAATACGGACATTGTGGACCTGTATGAATATAATTCTACCATTTGATTTGATTGAAAAATTAAACTTGGTGTTAAAGAAAAAAACTAAGTCTAAAATAAGGTAATCTAAATGACAAAGTGAGTCCCAATGTACCACTTGAAATTTTAAATGAATAATATACTTACAGCCAGTACTTTTTTGAGCATTTCACCTGCCATTAAAGCAGATTTTGGACTCTGGTTGTATAATAATCCACATGGCTTAGCCATGAATCTGGTTAACATGATTCACAATGCTCGGACAGATTAGTTAGAATGACATGGTTTGGCGAGCTGTCAGTCAAGCACACAGGGTCGGTCTTGACTGAGGATTCGCTTGACTAATTATGACTGCAAATTCAATACAAGCCCATGAACGCATCACAGCCAGATGAGCCAATGAGACGCAGGTGTCTGGCATTCAAACCTTATCATGAACACCTCACACCCAACACAGACAGCCGCTTCTCCATCAACACATGTCTTTAAAGCATTAAACCAGGCTGCTTTCTGTAAGTTAAGACAGGCTTAGAATTTCTTTGCATTATGAGATTTTTCATGCCAACCGAGCACAAGCATCACCCAATACATGCTTGACGTTCTTCATGAGAAGAATTAGCAATCTCAACAGAAACCTTCGGTTTATTAAATTATGTTGGTAGAAGTCACTGATGTACTTCTTTTATTCAAGAAACATTTATGTTTCTACCATGTATTCTTTAATTTTCCCGTGTTATGTTTTTAATTCTTAATTTCAATGAATATTTTTAATAAAACTGTTAATTTAGTAAATAATACATGTTTTCTTATTTCATTATATTTATCACAACTGAGCCGAATATCCATGCTTAATATCAGCAGAATCTCCTTTAAGTGGAACTAAACGTGTCTTTGGGGAAATAACTTGAAAATAAATCAGAAACCTTCTCAATATCTAAATCTGTCAACAATAATGAATTATGCATGTTATTTCTTCATACATATAAGGAATGTGTCAGTGCAAAAATGAAAATCAATTCTCCGGCAGAAAAATTTGATGTTCATACCGAGTGAGAACAAACACGTTACATGACAACAAAGAAAGAATCCATCCATGTACAAATTCCACCTGTAGCAGAAAACTGACCATTCAATAAAACCAGAAACTGTATTGTGAAGTTAAACCGTGTCTGGGGTTCCCAGAGGTGAGATGGACGTGATTAGGGCAGATCTTTCATATCAACAGGTTAATGGGGATCAGAAGATCAGAGCCACATGTGAAAATCTCCAGACGTATGATCTGAGTATAGTAATTCGGATAATTCTGACTGACAACCCAAATATATAAGATATACTACCAAGTGATTGTGAATGTATACAGTGTGAGAATTCAGGGAGGGCTGAATAGCTCAAGAGCCTTAAAAAAAGATAAAAAAGTAAAAAGTGAAATAAAGTCAAAGTGATTAAAATAGATGTTTAATTAAGGAATCTCATTGTAAACGTCCACAGCAGATAAATTTCTACTGAACCTGTACCATGCATCATATCTTTGACTAGTCAGATAAGAGGCGTCTGAAGAAAGCTCCACCACTCCTAACTTTTACTGAACACTTTAGGACCTTTTATTTATAATTCCATGATAAGGATTCTGGTAATTAGATTTCTCTTCCAGTTTGTTAATTGCTTTGGGAAGCGTGTCCGCGTCGGAGCCAGATGGGTTATATCCGGAATGTTTTAGAGCTCATCCATAAGTCATGATTTCTAACTTATATATATGCCTTTAGACTTCTTTTCAAGAGACGCAAGACATATAATCTTAACCTGAGAAATTTAGGAACCATCACTCTATGCATCTTAAATTAGACTTTAAATGAGTCTTTGTGACTTAAAGAATTCAAGGTGTTATTGAGAGGTTTAAAGCACTGCAGGTGTCAGACAGATGCAGACAGGCCTGAGGAGTAAAGCGGTGAATACAGGTGTCACGCAGGGTTTTATTAAAGCAGAATAAAGCAATAAAAGCTCGTCCAAGAATCTCTTCAAACTTGCTTTAGGAAATAAAACACCACATGCCACCAAAAACCAGTCTACTCTCATACCACAATGCTGGAGTGCCAAAACCCACAAATATTCATTGATAAGAGATCTTAACTTGAATTATTCCTTTAGATCTTAGGCAAGAGTAATAATGTCACCCATGAGGTTTCATGCTAAGTGATGAGCACGTGCATCATGCTCTCAATAGTGCGGGAACATAAACAGGACATAGAAGTGAAGAGGGCGAAGTTTCAATGTTACAAAAAAAAA
Source organism: Triplophysa yarkandensis (assembly GCA_033220385.1). Taxonomy (NCBI): domain Eukaryota; kingdom Metazoa; phylum Chordata; class Actinopteri; order Cypriniformes; family Nemacheilidae; genus Triplophysa; species Triplophysa yarkandensis. The sequence goes on along the minus strand of CM065669.1, from coordinate 12,155,074 downwards.
AGCTAAAGGGCATTTTTCAAGAAGAGCTCACCCTAAAATACAAAAGTGTCATTGTTTGTTCGTGGCATTCTAAACCTTTATGACTTTCTTTTTTTATGCAACACAACAGTTGTTTTGTTTATCGCATGATGGTGATGGAAATAAAGGGAGGTGGGGCTGCCAAGCTCTAAAAAGTAGAAAAAAAACATTTAGTCTCTGTGACTCATGCAAATTGTTAGTCTTCTGACAGCAAAAAACAACTTTCTTTCTGAGCCAAAATTGAAATTTCAAACCTGAGACATGCTTGTATTCAATTGAAAAACAACAATGCAAAAAAAACAACAACTCAAAACACTGTCAAAAAATCTAATATTATTTTTAGAGTATCACTATCGGTGGTATGAAATAAAGCTTTTTTTGTGGAGTTTTAAGAGATTGAAAGCCCCTGTACTGATATTTCAAGAAAGTCACACAGGTTTGGATGAGAATCTGATAATGGCACTTTTCATTTTTGGGTAAAATATTCCTAAAGCTTCAGAACATTCTGTGTCAGTCCGTGAGGGACGGGAGAGAAACACACCTTGCAGAAGACCACAACAGAACCTTCCTCCTGGTGCAAGAGCCCAGAGGAGAGGGAAACAGAACCACTCATGACGTTATCAAAGTTACACAACATAACATAACACATGCACAGAATACCAGGGATGTTCCCACTGTTGTGTTCATGTCCAGCGGGAATTATTGACAGGCTGCTCACATGAAAATACTGTTAAGACACAATTATTTCTTGAAAATGTTAAATTCTCTGAAAACATCATTTATTATGGTTAATTTATTTTTAAGTAAAAATAATCAAATATTAATATAAACGTTTTACAATCTGAACCATAGTACAACCAAGCAGTACAATTCCTAGATATATTAATGAGTTCTACTATCGGAGATATAAAAGTACATCACAGTACTTACATTTACAAACCTACGGTTTTGCAGATTTAAGTCTCTCTTTTAAGACTTACACAACCGCATATTATGATTTAATTTATTTTGTTTTTTATTGAACGTACAAAAACTTTCAGGAGAACAAAAAGGACATTACTTTTAAATGTTTCATTGATATATAAAAATTATTTGAGTAGGAATGGCTTGAGCCTAAATAATTGTTTATGTATGAAAATTTGCCAAAGAAAAAAACCTATAATTACATAATATCAATAACAACAAAAAAGTTCATGTCATGAAGTGATGTTAACAGTAGTTCCAGCTTGACATGAACACAGTCTTCATGTCAAATCTCAATGTAACACACACAGGAATGTTAGTGGAAAACATTGCTCTGGATTTCAACAGAATACGGTTAACCAGGATTTTACCCACCTGCTTTCCTCCCATGGACTCAAACATTTTCTCCAGCTGAACTCGCAGTTGCTGAATGTTATTCAGGAGGATACACGGCTGTCAAATAAAACAAAAGACAGATCTATTGATAGCTTTGTTTCAGAAAAACATAAACTCTTTAAAACTCTCTGCATTGAGACGTTTTTTCTTTTCCCACACACAAACACAGTCAGTGAGATGAGCTGGCACATTTTACCTTCATCAATGCCAGTAAATCTGAATTTCATTACATGAAATCTATGTTTCTTCCTGCCTGGAGAATTACACACTGAACACGCACTCATATTGATTCAAGCAATCCATCATTCTGAACATACATGAACAACAAAACCCAAATGAACAAGAACACATGAGTGTACCCGGTATAGAGTACAGCTAATGTTCAGGAAATTACTGAAAATGACTCAATTTTTTATTAATATTAAACCAATCAACACATTTGACAAAAGTTTTATTTAATTATTACTTTTATAGTGAAAAGAACTGTGTGGGATGTTCCATAAATTCTTTGAATGTTAATGGCTTGAAAGTGTTCTTCTGGGGCATCAAAGAGTGTAGATCAAAAATCTATTTAAAAACAAAATACACATGTAAGGAAAAAAATTAAATGGTTAACTTGGACAAAATAATGAATAAAAGCAGCCGATAAGAGCGCTGAAAGACCCCTTCTATTTTCATTAAAAGCTCTCTAAGTAGAAACCAAAAGAATCCAAATGATAAACCCCCAAGACTTTGTAAGTTCTATTAAAAAAAGCATTTATTTATATTTCAAACTCTGCTCAACGTTCATTGGTGTTCAAACTAACAAATACCTTTTTTTTAAGAATGTTAATAATAATTTCTTTCTGATCTTTTTATAATCTGTAGAACCTATATTCACCACAAAGAACCTTTTGTAGACAGAAATATTCTTTGATGTTAAAGGTTCTTTATGGAACCATTAAGACATAAATCTGAGAGGGTTTGTGGTCATATGGTCAATCTGATTTGCAAACAGAATGTCAAGAGTTAACAGGATGAGCAGAAGTGTGTAATGATATCGAGAGTACAATCAGCTTCATCTACATATTCACGCTTTCTAAAGGTCACATGTCAACTGTGATAAATACCCATGAACTTAAAATTACAAAATGAAGAGATGAAATGAAAGACCTGTGTCTCTGACGTACACAGTTAAAATCCAATTGAAAGATCCATGTCTGAATGATATTGAGTTGATTTATTGGACAGGATCCAAACATGTAGACATTTTGTGGTATGAAGCAATGAGGAACGGCTCTATCTTCACAGACAGAACACAGATATGTCTTTAATGACCGGCCACAGCTGCGTTTTCTCACTGTGCACCTGTCACACCGCTTAAAAGATACATCTGTCTCTCACACTGCCACAGACATTCTGCATGTCAAGCTTTTATAATCACTACACAAAAGACACTGAAATATCACGGTGCAACAATAGCCGTTCTGAATAAGCTCACAAAAGGCTGTCATTTAAAACAAAGGGGAGAAAGTTGAAAGAATAGAAGAAGCAGATGGAACGGGGAACTGGAAGGCAAGAACATCCAGCACAACATCTCCCGTCTGCGGGCAAGCATTCGGCTCTGGGTTCTGTAGAGATAACACAGGCCCGTAAAAGTCCGCTCTAACGTCTCACTACGGTCATCAGGCCGGTCTCCATGGCAACGATCCCAGAGCACGTCCCGGGTAATCTGATCGAGCCATGTTTCGACACTTTGAGGGTCGCGACTTTAAAACATGCTGACATTTATGCGGTGGTAGGAGCACGTGCATGACTGTAAACTCACCACTTTCTCCTTACTCAGATGATTGCTGAAGTCTTTCGTGATGATTGCTGCATACTCCACAAGCACTTTGTTTATGGTCTGCAAAATGAATGAATATTTACATATCATATTAGATAAATGATAAAATAACAACAGGATTCAAAGAATCCTAAACATCTCAACATTTATTTACTCTAAAGAGGCAGAATGCATCCGCTCTCATCAGGCACCTGTATGTTCAAGTGTGAGTAAATAAAGCACTTAATATATGAATGAATATGTAAATAAGTTAATGATATGCGTCTGTTTAAGTATATGTAATAGATTCCTCGTGTCAAGTTTGTTTGAAGTAATCAATGCCTCCTACAAGAGTCTTTACTCGGAATCCTTTGGGAGGAGCAGAGGTTTTGAAGCTCTCTTTCTATCTTCATATATCTCTATTTCTCAGTTTGCCTTTGCAGTGCATTTGTATTCAGCAGAGTCACTTTTGTAATAGGTCATTAACTGGGTCCATATCTCTTGGAAATCCCTAAAACTTTTGGATTCTGTTGTGTATGTGAGCGAGGCAACACTAATATTATACTGTAAACATGTCAGATGTTTGTGTGATTAATGATTCTTGCTTGTATTAATATTATTATTGCCCATAAATTGCATCAGAGTGCTAGCAACAAAGTTCAAACACGAATGATGTAAATTAATGTGGATAGGTGTGCTCTTCCTTTTTTGAATGATAAAACAAATCATATGTTGTGGGGCGGCTCTTTTGATACACCCACACACGCGCACACCCACACACGCACATGCGCACACGCACGCACGCACACACACACACAAACACACACACACACTGGTACGCAGACACACAGGCCTAGACGCACAGGCCTAGACACACATGCACACACATCCACAGACATAGGGACACAAACTTGAAAAAGTGATAATTTACATCACAAAACAGAGACAGAGACAGACAGATAATGACATACTAACCTCGCATCCATCATAAAGTAATATACAGCACTCCATCCTCACCTTAGCAAACCTGCGCATGAAGTGAGCGAGAGCTTGAGGATTGGGACATTCCAGCTTCTTAATGATCTCAAAGCTCTGATTCAACTGCGTGAAGACGTCCACCACCGAGCAAGAGAAGAGAGCATGTTCAGACGTCTGCTGGAACTGCAATAAAAAATACACAACAATTAAGTCATGAGATGAAGAGAGCGCTGGGATTGATGCCGTTGTGATGGAGGGCCGCTGGGAACGCCTGCCAACATAACCTATGACACAATTAACCCGTGACTCTGATCTCATTCCCCCGACCACAAGACTCATTACAGCATTAACTCATGAACTGCTCCATTAGCATCTTAATATCAAAAGATGAATCTCTCAAGACTCTCAAGTGCTAAACACCTGACACGCTCCTCTGAGATCTCTTCTGAAACTGCAAGTGAACACACATAAAAATGGGAAACCCTAACGTTTCCCTGAGGCATGATAATACAAAGTACCTCTCAGATAGTGATATACATATGGATAATTTTATTCTTAGTCCTCAACTGTACATAAATGCTTTTATATCTTCCAAGCATTTAAAGTTATTATTTTACCTGGTTGCATTGCATCTTTCATCATGTCTAAATACACTGTGTGTATATATATGTTACACTTCTGACTCTTTAAGCCCCACCCTCCAGTTTACTCTAATTGGTCATATGGTATAGTCTGCTCTTATTGGTCGTTTCAGCTTTCAGTACCGTAACGGGTCTCTGACAACATGTCACGGAAGTTACTGGATGACAACAATCCTGCCGTTTTCTGAAGTACAAGATATCCAATGTCTGTTGAAGATGATCACTAGCTTTATCATTAACTTAAAGATGTGTTACTAACACACACACAAACACACAAAGGAAATGTCAAACAAGGTTTAGAATCCGAGAGCACTTTAACATTTAGACTTCCTCAAATATAAAGGATGTTTTAAAATGATGCACGAAAAAGCAATTATATAAAACCCTAGGTTTTTAGGCAACACTCCAGTAACAGCCGCTTGGATCAACCACAAGAGTTTGTTTTATGTATAGAGTTATTTCATCAGTCTAATGCTTTTAATTCACTACAGTTTATCAGAACGTTCCATTCTATTCAATCTTTTAATGAACATGCTGTGAGAAAATGTATGCCCAACCAAACAGAGAGATAAATCCTGAACGACAGATGCTTAAAGGCAAGTATGTGTAATATTCAAACTCTGGTTTCAAGAACGGCTTATGGAAATTGGAGTTATAAGCGTTCCAGTGCTGCTGCCTTCAAGACATGTCACAATGATCACATTTACAAGATAAATACATGTGAACTCAAACAATGTTGGGAAATTCTGGATTATGTTGGCCCTGAATCTGTAAGAACAAAAATGCTGGGTTATTTTAGCTTATTGTTAGGTAAAATGTGAACAAACACATCTAACACCAAAGAAACGTAATAAAAAAAAAATTTTTTGTTCATTTATTTATGTAAAATGTATTTATTTGTATTTATTTATTTGTTATGTACCCAACCATAGATTACATTAACACAATGAGTATTTTAATTGATGGTTTCAATAATTTTTTACATTTATGCAATTTATATTAAATTCATTTATTTTCAAAAATGTGCATTTTTAGTTCACAAAAGACAATTAAGTTGTATTAAAACTGCCTTATAATCATGCGCGCCTAAAGTAGAATTTTTGTTCTGTCTTTATCAGAAACTAAAAGAGAATAACATAATACTGGCCCATGGGTGTATTTAATTAAAAGTCTTTGAGTCTGTTAAGCGGAAAGATCCCAGCAGGACCCAGCAGAAGAGGAATATTATATTTATACTTAATATGACGTTTACTGTAAAAGCTGTGTTTGCCAAATCACACTTGAAATGCTTCACAGAAAGTAACCATCACTTCTTAACTCAGGACAAATCTCACCCCGTCTTTCTTATCTCTCTCTAGGGCTCCGTTGAGGAAATCCATGGCCACATCTTCGTTTTCATCCAACCACTGGATCACAAATGGCTCGAACCACCTACAGAAATGAAACAAGACACGTGAAATCAAACCATACAGACACAAAACAATAATTTCCAGATTCATTCATATTCAAGGTAAAATGAGAAAGATATTCAATGTTAATCTTGGTAGCATTGTTGTAGCACTTGTTCACCTATTGTTGTATCGGCTATTTACCGCTTCATTGTCTCCTCGACTATTGTAAGTCGCTTTGGAAAAAAGCGTCTGCTAAATGACTAAATGTAAATGTAAATGTTTATGTTTCGGAAATAAGGGGTAACTCTGTGGTTAATACAGTTATCGCTAAATATCTTTTGAACAGTCTGCCTTTAATGACATCTATAATTTCAGAATAGTTTAGATATGTATGGGATAAACTTTATTTATATCCCATGTATAACACTTATTGAATGGATATGTCATTTACAGTTTTAAGGTTTAGATTTGTATTATGTATTAGTTAATGAATGGGAATGGAGGTTGTGTGAATATAATTAATAGTTCCTGCAGGTACTTAAACAGGAGGGGTCTGATCTCTGTTAACTCAAATTTAAAAATGATGGGATAGTAACAATGTTTTAGCAGTGACTTAAAATATGCTGAGAATGTTAACAGCTCAGAATGAAGACATACATCAAGAGGGTTAGCAAGGGTGTGGGTTGAATAATAGGACTGGTTCTCTCACTTTCAGACCTTCATTTTATCTAACCAAACATACAGTATACATATGCTGATGACATGGATGCAAATTTCTCATGTCGTCTTCTCGAGGTGTCACTGGTGTTAATAAATGTGATGGGCGGAGCGGCTCTCCTGTGCCTTCACAGCTTAATCAATTCTCATCAATGCAGAGTTTGATTGACAGGTGTGTAGCTCTATCCTGATGCTTCATCCCTTCTGTCAACCCGCCCCATCACACCCATAACTCACATTAATGAATGAGTGACTTTTAGCCACTGACAGCAGCCAATCAGAGCTCAGGTTCAAGACAGATGCATGATGGGTAATGGATGGATGTTGGGTTTATAGTTTCCATCAATACTCAAGTTTTATGTAAATAAGAGGTGGCTTCTCAGAGGAGGCAGGCGTGTATGGCATCCTCACAAACATCTGGGTGTGAAAATTATTGAATAATATTATATAAACCGTGATAAAATCCACATATAGCATTGACCCTACGTGAGCTCTTTGTGTTCTCATTATTTTCTCAAAGCTTCATTTAATAGGAACAACCCGAAAAAGAAAAGCAAGACATACAAAATGGTTTCTTATTGCAGTTACTTTTTACATGATGAACACATTAACTTGATTATTAATTGGTTTGAACACAAAATACATTAATAAAAGCATTTAAAATTGCAGATACATCAGTGGTTCATGCATTGAGATATAGCACGAGTGACCCAGGTTTTATTCCCGACTGAACTGTCCTATTGTGTTGCAATAATAAGTATACATTATTTATCTTTGCACATCAATATTTGCACAACAATTTCATTTGTTATCTTAAATCCAAAACATTAAGAGACCTCTCTTCCCTTCTGATCCTGAGGACTGAGCTCCATTGACAGACCAAATTTCAACAATCTAACCAGTGTTCAATGAACAAAATCAAGTCCTGCCCTGCCCTGTTTCACAGTGGTATATAAAAAATACTTCATACGATACTTTTGATTATGATGACATTAAAAAACGATTCAAAATCTAAAATATTACTAATAACTTTTTGTAATACATAATAAATGGTGTTTTTAAACTGGAAAATATTAATCAACATCAACTTAAAACTAATTGAACTAAAAGTCAGGTGGTCTTTATTGCTTGACAGTCCCATGCATATGCAGGAAAATCCTGCATTGTATGTGAGAAACTGATAATATATGAATAATCTGAACACTTACAGGGAATATTCCGGAGGAATACCCTTGAAGGCCGGCAGTTCCCGCACATACTCGTTGTGGAACCATTTCACTTTGAAGTGTAGATTCATATATTCTGTGCTCTTGCATAGACGATGCTTATCATGTTCTGCAAAAAAAAACAAAACAAGACATTTGAGATTATAATGTCACGTGTTACACACAATAACACTAAAATAACCTTATACAATTAAATGTAAACTACACTAATAAATGCTTTAAAAATATCTAATGGTAATAAACATTTATAAACAGTGCATTAATACTACAAATCCAATCTGTTTATGTTCAAAAGCTAGAGTTTCTGATCTCATTCTTCCGGGTGTTCAGATTCACAGATTCACAAAGTTCAAAATATTTCGGTATTTGATTGTATCTGACAACACGTGACTTGTGTAATCCATGTCTGATGTTTTGTAAATGCGCAGTTGAACACACAGTGTGACAGTGACCACATCGAGCTGAAACAGATGAAAACACGCACACCTGTGCAGACAGAGAGCGGACAGAGCCGGAATCACACAGGGACCGACTGGTCAGATATAAAGGTCAGAGAGCATTGTGGGTAGACCTCAACGCAGAACAGCTGCTACTGTTAATACATACACAGCAAGGAGAGACAGGGTACCAGAAAACTCTGACAGCCATTAGAGAAGAGGAAGAGTACACCTCCAAAAACTGACACAGGAAAACAGTGAGAGAGAAAGCCAGACGCTTACTGCAGTTGTCAAACACTGAAGAGAAAGAAAGAAAGATTCAACTATTTGTAGATATACGTGTAGATATATCACTCCTGGAAAACATGAGGAATTCATATGGACTGACACACTCCGTCACCTGGGATAACATCACTGTCCTGATGTATCTCAACATGTTTACTATTAGAGCTGTGAATTCACAAAAAGAGCTGTGAATTCACATATCACCATGTTATCTGCTGAATCAGTTAAATCCATCTTGAATTTTTTATTTTCTACTTTTTCTATGCAGTACCAGTGAAAGGTTTAGAAACACATATTTGTTCTAAATATATTCCTCCGTTTAGAATAACATTAATCTCAATTAAAAATCGAAGACAACTGAAAATATGAAATACGTTGTGACCGGAAGTATCTAATATCAATCAAAACAATGTCATATTTTAGCAACTTCAGAGTTAGGAGTTGTTTAGAAATTGAAAAAATCTAAAACTTTGCATTTAAAATACCAGCTTCATACGTTTCAAACATATTTATTTTAAGGTATTTTAATGAACGACTTTTGAAAAGAGATTTTTTTGAATACCAAAGCAATGTCTGACATATTATTCTAAAACTTTATGATTTAAATGAGTAGGCTATTTTTTAGATAATTAAAAACTTGCATTCGAGCGTTTCCAAACATTTGACTAGAGATGTATATTAAATATTGTCATATGATTTTTGACATATTTAAATTTATATTATTAAACAGTTAGTGTCATAATGTCCTCAATTCGTTTCACTTTTATCAGTTTGTGGTTCTGGACATGAATGGGGTTTGTGTCATTAGTTTCTTCCATTATTAATACACCATGACGTTCTGATTTCAGGCCCTTCGACTAAAGTGACACGCTCACATGTAACTGTGCTTTACACGTCATCAGATCGAGACCTGGGAGTCACTTGAACCTTCAACCCTTACCACCTGAGCTCTAAATATCTTATTACTGCCTTAAACATTAAAACAATACTGAAATATAAAGACTAAGATCTATCATACAGCAACATTTGTATTTGCGTACACAACGTTTGGTTTGTTTGTGTTGCTCTAGATTCTCATAATGGTTAATGTGTTTTCCAACCTGCTCCTGAATCACATCTGCATGCATTATTCATACAAACGACAGACTTTTTTTTAAGCTGCTTATTGTTTCTCGTGCAACTGGAGAGACAAATGACAATAGCAGGTTTAATTCCTGAGAGCGGTTCTGTACTGTGTGGATATGCAGCATCTGGCTGTTTGTTGATTTATCTTAAACAAACGTTCCGGATGCAGTACGAGGAGAATCACCCCGGGGGAAATGTGAGGGATATCAGACTTACAGAGGTTCTGCCCTGCGACCTGCTTCACCGGATAAAATACCGCAGACCATCAGCAGAAACTCTCTTACTTTAACATCAAAGCATACATAATCCACATTTCACTTCCTAACACGAGTTTTCCACCACAAATGAAGTCCTGATAAACACCTGTTCCTGTCTGCCATTTAAATTGTCTGTGTGCCATTTAAAGATATTGTGCTGGAGAATTATGAGGATGAACACATTTTTATTTATATAGCAGTCAAATATTTGTTGAATTTGCTTTTGTGTTCATACCAAACTATAAAAAAATATGACTGTTTTTACTAAGGTAAAAGAACAATTTACAAAACTGAATTATATAAATGACCTTTCAAATTGGAAAAAATATATTTGAAAAAGTACAATCTGGGCAATTCAAATATTTCTTTAAGAATTCACCAAACATATTAAGTGCATTTAAAAAAAACTTGTAATGTAAAACAATGTACATTTAATTTTTTGTTAAATTTTATAGCTTTGAAATCAATAAAAAATACAGTTTGAATTCAAGTAAAAATATTAAGTAAAACGGAATACCTCAAATAGTATTTTTTAAGTATTTAAAAAATATGCTGTTAATAAACTACCTTCTTCTTTTAATTAAATATATTTAAATAATATAAGACTTACGATTTTTTTATGTCCTATTCAAAAAGGATTATTTTGACAGTATGAATTAAGTTAACATAGCTTCTTATTTTTGTTATATGTATGCAGGCATCTGCCTTTTCATGCTGTGTCTGTTTGGAACATCAGTACATAAAAAATGAATGAAAGGTGATAAGCTTTCATGGGATTCACAACTGTTTGGTGTTGTGGTTAAAGTTCACCTTAGGTTTGAATTGTGAATGGATCTCTGTGTTGTGTGAAGAGGAAGATGATACAGAAAAATCATGTGATGTGCTGTGACAGCTCTGCTTACATCACTCGACCCTAGAGCTAAAACGAGCACCAGCGATACACAGCGGAGACATGACTGCGGAAGGAAATGGAAATGCCGGGCGGCCGGTGTGTCCACCTCCTCCGGTCTGAGGCTCATTCGGGACCCTTCTGTCTCCTGAGACAGAGCCTTTTTAAGCTCGGGGCACAGCCAGCGTGAGCCTTTCTGACAGAACAAATTCAAGCGTGGTTGAACTTTAAACACAGGGGCATTGTGCTACTGTCACACAATAATAGGTCAGAGGGCTTAGTTGAAATAGACTTAAATAGATCTTAAAAACACATTTGAGATCACCAGTTAATGTCAAGCACAGAATCTACAGATTAGATAATGATCGTCAAAACAGTAGAAAATTAAATTGAAAAAAATCTAAATGTTTTGGTTGGAGAGAAATTTTTTAAATAATGTTACTAACAGATATAGACATGATGAAGGTCAGGTTTAACGCTCTGACTCACAGTGTTGACTCTTCACATAATGCCCGAGTCATAAATAAACCTTGAGGAAAAATGCAGTACCGGCAAACTGTAAATGCCTCTTCTCATCTGGTAATGGTTATCAATTATGAATAAATTACAACTTGTCTTCTATTCATGATGACGGGAACAATTACTCAAGCGAAATGAAAAGTACAGCAATAATAAGATGTGATAATGAAATAATATGTTTAAACAGAGCTCATCGTCGACTCAAACTACAATATTGTCTGCTTCGAATCTGTGTTCCCTCTCTGGCAGTAATGAGACTTCACACCTCCCTACAGATATTTCCTGAAAATCACATGTGTTCAGAAGACGTGCATCAGGGTCCGTAAAGATTTCTTTCACTGTTTAAATATTCTATTAAGAAGACTTTGTTCTTCTTTCTAAAGCCTCCTCATTGTGAGATTAATCGGATAATGTGAACATGCCTGTAATAGGCCTGCATCTGAATGATGTTACTCACATTTGCCATGGGAAAGTTCTGGATTTATGTTAAATTAAACATGATGCATGTGGGATGAGATGTTAAGTAGTTTTCTTCAAGCAAATAATTCCGGTAAAGTATTTTTCCCAATGTAATGAAATCCAGCATTGAAGGTTATAGAAGCAGAAATGCTAAGCTTGTATTTTGAAGCACCTGGATGAATAATAATGAATGTTTGGTTATACAAGATTCCTGTGAGTGGAGCTTGTAAACAGATTATTTACTGTATATGCCTTTCTGAAGTCATTAAAGATATCATATTAAACATTAATTATAACAGTGATTCTAGAATAGAATCTCATGTCCATAGGATATATTTAAAAAACACGGTCATGTACAGTATAGACATCATTAGTACTTATTGCATGACTCAAGTATAAAATAGTGCATTCTTCCTTTAAGCCTATGAGCTCAAATGCAAATATTTGTCATAGTTTTGACTTAAGTTAAATTAGATCAACAAGACATTTGGGAGTATTTTCATTGTACTATTTCTTATTTTATGCATGTCCAAGAAAATATCCTCTCTCAAATATTGGTGAAATGTAAATAAGTTTCAAACATGCCATGTGCTTTGCAGTTTTGGATTCAGATTTGAGTATAGGCCCAAAATGTTAAAAAAATGTCAACTATGTTATTTGTCTAATCTGATACTCTGTTAGTAAAAAATCTCAAACCAGATAACCCTGAGATTGTATAACAAAAACAAGTATTTGGACCTTGGATAGCACTGATGGGTGGTTGGTTGGGGGAAAGTGTGGTAATTACTTATTTTTATGAATCTATTATAAATGTTAATGTATTCAATGTTTAATTGTTCAAATGTAAGTTTTAATGTTTGTTTAAAAAAAACGCATATTTACAAGTGAAGGGCTGCTTAAATTCTAATAATAAACACATCTAAAACTGAAAAAAAGTTTCCTATAAGGGTTCAGTGTAAAGTCTTTTTTTTAAGGGGAAAAAAATCTGATTTTACCATTTTTATTTCATATTGTAGATGTACTCGCCATTACATAATGTCCTGGGAAGATGAATATAAAGCCACAGATAATGTCTAGTCAACTCAAGTGAAAGATGTAAAACACGGTTTACTGAACTCATAACACAGCAGATCTTTCCCCTACAGAATGACCGGGAAATGAACTTGTGCCCATAATCCCTGATGCCCCAACATCTGTTACTATGGCAACAGATAGAGTAAAGGTTGTCTCAGCATGGCTTACTGCTACATCATATTATTGAAGAACAGCTGACAAGAACAAAAATAAACATCTTGTTTAATGGAGGAAAAGAACAATGCTTCAATAAAAAATCTCTCACTTCATTTCTCCTCTCTCTAGTTGTTTCTGATTCTGATAACCACACAATGATGCTGAATGTATAGAATATTACAAAAAGAGATCTGATTATTTAAAGGTAAAGCAATAGCTTCCTTCATTCTCTCATCTTTTCTTCATCTACACTGGACATTGAGGAGGTCTGAAGTGATTATCTGAAGTTCATCTCTTCAGCTCACCAGCTCATAAAGACGGCTGCAAAATGAAAACTAGGGTTTTGATGAAGAATTTCTCTCCAGACAGGTCTGAGGAGGATTATTGATTCCTGAAGATAAGCCTGATATTAAAATCACTGGTTTAATTCTGTACTCCTATTCCATCCAAATCCCTGCATGGATATTTCCATCTGACAGATGTGATGCAATGCAATAAAATTACATTTTGTCTATGTCCTTGAGTTAAATTTGCATCCTGACATAAAGCGGCGGTGTGTCATTAGAAGATTGAGATTATAGTGATTCAATGAATACTTTCACTGTATCCTTTCTGTCACTTGTGCGGCTCAAGAGTCTCATTTTTCAGAGCTTCTGTCTGTCCAGCCTTGAAATATGTGGCAACAGAATGCACATTCTAGAGATATACGCTTGATAAACTTCTTAACAGTTTTGTTATACATCAAAGAATGCATTTTGTTATCAATATAAGATGTTCTCTTATTCTCTTTAAAAACTAATCTGTGTCTTTCAAAGCCTTTCTGACTTGAGGAATATCTCAGTGTTCATACAACAGAAGTAAATAGGGTTCAGTGTTGTTTGGTTGCCAACATTCTTCAAAATATATTCTTTTCTGTTCTTCAGAAATTCATAGAGGTCTGAAATTACATTAGGGTGAATAAATGATAAAAGAATAGTTTCAAATTTTGGTTGAACTATCCCTTTAAAGACTCAATTGCCCTTTTTTTTCGCACACACACATACAGACACACACACTGACACACACATACACACACACACACACACACACACACACACACACACACACACACACACACACACACACACACACTGGCACACACACACACACACACACACACACACACACACACACACACACACACACACACACACACACACACACACACACACACACACACACACACACACACACACACACACACACCTTCTGTCGCCCTGAAGTTGAGTTTCAATCATGTGTCAGGCAGACGCCCCTTGAGAGCTTTCAAAACAACATTCTTTATTTCTCACTTTAGTTCTTCTTTATATTGATTATTAACACAATCTCAATCACTCATTCACTGTTATGACCCCCTACAGCTGATTTATATAACATCCAGATGAGAAAAACCTTCTTTCATGTCATTAGAAGAACAGGAACTGTGACCCCATTGAAGAACTCAGTTCATACATATATTCCCATATCTATGCTTTGTTTCACTTTTAAATGCTTTGGCATGATTGTTAATGCACACAGCAGTAGTGCAAGTAAAACTTTTTGGACTCTGATTCTTCATCTCAAGACCCTCATAAAACACAAGAATAAAAATATAAAAGTGGTCAAAACTGAAGGCTATGAATAAAGAATAGCGTTTCCACATCTTTCCCTGATGTACTCTACAGAAGTACAAACTGAGTAATGTGTTTAACACTCTTGAAGGTACTCTATGTTCTACCAGATAAAGATTTCCTTTTAAAATCACTTATAAAAACACCCAAGACAGCACAGAGCCATTGTTCGTAAGAGACTGTCTCTGTTTCACTTTAAATAATACAAAAGCGGTTCTCTTAGACTCGAAACAAGAAAATATAATCAATCTCAACACAACAAGTTCAAATTTATAGATATTTTTGCTAAGCTTGGTCAAAAAACACTTACAGTTTCTGTTATTATTTATTTTATATAATTGTATTTAAAATTTTACATCTACAGCATCATAAAGATATTCAAATAATAGCATTGCTGTAATTATGTCATTGATGATGTTATTATCATTAATAATATTATTGAATTCTATGTTAAAATATTTATTGCTGGCATGTTAGCTCTAAATTTCAAAGTCTACGTTTATCCAAATCTGAATATAATTAAATTTCTAGCACATGGGTTTTAGATATATACAATTAGTAAAACTTAGAATGTTTATTATATCCCAATTAAGTTGTTTAATCATTGATTCCATATAGCCAATCGGATTGAGTTCAAAACTTTACTCATAGCCTACAAGACCCCCACAGGTTCAGCCTCCCCCAACCTTCACTCCATGATACAGACGTATATGCCCTCCCGATCCCTGTGTTTGGCTAATAACCAAAGTCTGGTGGTGCCGTCCCAAAAAGGGGTAGAAATCTCTCACAAGCACCTTCTCTGGATTGGTTCCTCAATGGTGGAACAATCAGCCCCTTACAACATGTCTGGCAGACTCCATTTCTATCTTTAAAAACCACCTAAAAACTCATGTTATCCAACTAAACTAACCCTAAATAAATAAAAACTTTCCTTTAATGCACTTGTTCCTTTAATGCACTCATATGTTGTGTTTAATCAAACTATGACTGGTATTTTTTCACTTATGTATGCTTTGTTTTCTCTAACTGATAGGTTCTATTGTAAACCTCATTTCTAAGTGACTTTAGAAATAAGAATAGTTAAATGACTAAATGAAAGATGTAAAGGGCTAAAAGGGACACTAATAAATTAGCATTACCGCATATGCATTAACATGCAAACATAAATTTGTATCTTAATCATCATATGAATTGCAACATTTATAACTAAAAGCAAACCGACAGCAGAATTTGAGACTTATTGTTTGAACTTGTCCAGTAGATCTGGATGTTTTTTTTCCATGATTTGATTTTATTCTTATGTATTTCTGCCATTGGTTGCACTTTTTTTGTTGATTAAGAGACACAATTCCGCTTATCACGTCTTATTGTGACTATAAAAAGTTTCTCTATGACTACCTGAAATTGCAGGCCTTTACATTAGGACATGATGAAACGGCTACTTGACAACAAGAATATTTGTCGACAATGTTTTATAAAGGACAATGTCGACAAGATCAATATTACATAATGAAATAACAGCGCAAGATGGACTGCACATATAATAAAACTTACTATTGAACATTTCACACATCCTGATGAACTACATCATTTTCTAATCACCTTAAAGAAGATATTTTGAAGAACATTGGCCACTGGTAATCATTCACAAGCTTTGGTTTTCATCAACAGGTGTTCATATAATAGAGGTGAACGGATGACGCTCATGTCCAACATTCTTAAAATATCTATTTCTGTGTCCTGCAGAATAAATAAAGTCATATAGGTTTGAAATGACATGAGTATCATAAAAAGATCACATGGTTTTGTCACTTAATAAAAACACCCCAGAAGTTGATTTTTATTATTTTTATATTTTTTGTCTGATGCAATCTTCCAAACTAATTTTTTGGGTCACTATATGTTTTGAGTTTCTGCAAAAACACTTTTACAGTTGATCGCTCGCTGTAACCCTGCTTATCCACTTCCCGGCTGCTGTTTTGGGTTTCTCTTTATCCCAGTGATTTTAAAGCTGGTCCAGACCCACACACACACGAACACAGAAACTACTAGACTGCCTTACATGAGCCTAAGCTCTGAACTGTGAACAATTTCACAGCTCGATGAACAACATTCACAACAACGCTCTCCCTCCTACCCCGGAAAGTAAAATTCTTCCTGGAAATCATCGACTTGAGATGTGTGGAACAAAACAAACCTGTTGAGTTCACTGTGGTGACGTCCTTATTCACATAATTCAATAACTTACAGTTTCCTTTCCCAAACAAAATACATTCCAAACTGACTGATGAGACAAAATGCTCTGCATTTAACCAGAAACATCAGACATGAAATAAACACAAACTGACTTTATCTTATGCTGTTTGCAGGATCAATAAAACCAACACTCACATACACGCACCGCACACACACAACGAACACACACACACACACACACACACACACACACACACACACACACACACACACACACACACACACACACACACACACACACACACACACACACACACACACACACACACACACACACACACACACACACACACACACACACACACACACACACACACACACAATGACAAACCCCAGGCGTCCTGCTAAGTGCTTCTAGATATGAACTTGGATAAATGAGTTGGGCGCTCAGGGCCAGACTTTATATAAACAGGTCAGAGAGAGAGAGTGAGACCTCTGGAGGACGAGCGAGACCTTCAACTGAACGTGACTTTATAATTTGCTTTTAGCATCTTAAGATGTCCATGAGTCAGTCGACATTAGGAGCTGTTACAGTAAACCACAAAGAATTATTTGCATGCTGAGAGTGATACGAGAATTACTAACAGCAAATATAAGGAAGAAACTCAGACTAATAGATTTCAATTTGTTTTGTAAAACAGTTTTTGTTTAAATGAGACTGAACTTCCCCTCTTATCAATACAATATGCTGTGTTGGTGTTAAGCTCAAGGTGGTTTCACAAACCATTATAGTTTTTTACAATTTTACAATGTTGATTTACATTAAAAAACAAACATGTTTAGTTACAGAACACAAACATGACAGAATACAAACCACAACAAAAAAACACGCTGCACTGTCCACTAAACAGCATGTTATCCTTACTGATGTTAATAGTTAATTGTTATAGCTTATCCTAAAAAAAAATTCCTCATTTACTTTACTTCTTGTCCTTTCAGACCTGTATGACTTTCTTTCCTTAACAGAACACAAAAGAAGATATTACAAATATATTTGTTTTATACTCAATACAAATTTTAAGCTTTAACATTAAAACGAGTCTAAATTGAAAATAAATACAGATGGAAAAATATTAAATAATCAGCAAATAATGTTATGTGGACTGAGATAAAGATGACAAGCCTTCAGCCATATCCATAGAGCAGAATAATGAAAGAAAGAGTGTGGAGCTTAGCTTACTTAAACCTAAAATCATCCTAGCAACCACCTAGAGCACCCTAGCAACTGAAGGACATTCAGATTGTTAAAGCAGAATGACACCGAAAAATCCTATGGTATGTCAACACTAAACAAGTAAATGTAAAATCTCACATCCATATGCAGAAGTGAAGCTGACACTCTTAATCTGAACTCTTCAGCCTTTCTTCTTAAAGTCTATGAAATGAACACTATCTCACACCATTTCACAGAGAATGAACACAGCGGGAGAGAGAAAAGAAGAGAGCTGACAGGGCTTCTTATTTACCATGTACAGTATGAATAAATCAGCATAGTAATGTACAGTATGTGAAACATTTGACTTTGTCTAAATCTGTTTTTGATTCCATGAAATTCATCTATATGAATTTCACACTCTATACACTGTATATTCATGAACGCAAGACATTTAGACAGAGACACATATAAACAACAGAATATCACACTTAACAACCACACAGAACACCCTGGCAACCAAAAAGCAACATCCCAAATATTTTTCAGATAATTTAAAAACTGTGAAGCAATGAACTCGTATTAAGAAACAAGATATTCTCAATAAAGAGGGTCTCTCTGATTTCATAATTGAAGCGTTTTAAAAACACTGTATATCACATCATCTTAATGTTAATTATATATCTAACAGCTCAGAACAGCAGGTCCACCATTCAAAGACAGCATAACTTATGTTTCTTTGGCATTTATTTACAGATGCATTTCTGAGACCTACACCTCCAGTGTTTGAGTTAAGATATTTAAGTTTCTTTTATTAGACTAAAACACTCATTTCTTAAACAGTATCATCTGCTCTTTGTGAGTTATAAAACCTCAGCAGAATTTAAACAGTTATGAGATAAAAAATTTTAAAGTGGTATAATAAAGTTTATGATGACTCTTGTGTTTGACCTGAACTGCATCTTTACTGTC
This sequence comes from Triplophysa yarkandensis, assembly GCA_033220385.1. Taxonomy (NCBI): domain Eukaryota; kingdom Metazoa; phylum Chordata; class Actinopteri; order Cypriniformes; family Nemacheilidae; genus Triplophysa; species Triplophysa yarkandensis. The sequence continues at coordinate 12,135,709 of CM065669.1, read as the reverse complement.
AGATGTGTTGACTCTGCATCTTTCTGGTGTGGGCAGATCATTTTTACTCATTTTTCTCAATAATTTTGAAGAGAAGTGAGACTGAAACTGATGGAATTTGGGTTTTCCAGTAACATGTCTTTGTTATGTGTCTGCAGATTTCTCAGTAGAATAGATACCACTGTCAGAAAATACTGTCAATATTTTCTCCAGATTTGACCTGAATGAGTATAAAAGTTTACTGTGCACATGATACAGAACAGATGAGTCCATATGTCTTGTTTTGAGATGGCATGGGGTTATTTTGATAATTGTGCTTCTACACAACTTTAAAAGACTAAATACCAGTACAAGAAAGGTTTACTTTTTGTGTTATACCTGTGTATGTGACCAATAAAAACTCCAGTTATCTGTCTATGCAAACACTCAGCAATTTCTTTTATATATGTCATTATCTGAGATAAACACCTGAACTATTTTCAGAAACACACTTTTTGTAACTTTGTGTCAATCACCATCAGCATCAATTAAAGCATCCATTAATGATTCACAGGTGCCTCTAACACATTAAACACAGTCAAACTGCATAATGTGTGTTTGTGAGCGTGTGTGAGTGCTTGTGTGCGTGTGTGGGAATGAGAGGAAAGCCCTGCTCTCGGTCCTGTGTGTGATAGAGAATAACCTTTACATTCATTCACATTTAACTGTAAAACAGCTCTTGGTTTCATGTGTGTGAGTCATATATTTTGACAGCAGGTCATCTATGTTCAGATTTAAATATCACAGTTCAATCAGAATTCTGGACCTCTCTCCTATTGAGCAATCCAGCATCGCACAAGAACTATAAAAAAAAACAATCCAAACATTTCCATCACTAAACAGAAGAGCATTGGAAACACAAGAGAACATTTTGCAAACATATCATGTGTTCCTGTGTAGCTAATGTCTGATGCAAAAATCCATCCCCTGTGTTCATCATCAGAGATCACATATCAACTTCTACTCAGTTAACAAGAATATGTACTAGACCACCTATTTAAAAAATGAGATGTAGTAAACAAATTGTAAACTTGGATAACATCATCTCATGGTACAGCTGTGATTTGGTTCTCTGAATCAGCATAGATGGTGAAAGATAAAGCGAGACTAACTCACCCTCCATTGCGTACTTCATATCCAAAGCAAAGAGGTTCCACATGATCTCAGAACTAATTCGACCCATATTCAACTCTTGAGGAAACCTAAACGCAAATAAAAATACACAGCATTACATTCACAAAACGATCTGTTAAGATGGAAACTAATCCATTAATCTTCAGCAGATATCAATTCTTGGTCTTAAGTTCTTGATCGATCTTTCAGACTGCAGACTCATTCATGGTCCTCAATTTCATTTTTTATTTTAAAAATACTTTTTATTTCACAGTCTAATGGTTTATCCATAACATTTTAAATTCAGAAATGTTATGGATTAACTATGTCCAAACTGCATTATCCACAAAACAGCACAACACAACACAACACAACAAACAACCCCCGTCCAATTAGCTCACACTTGTTTGAAACAATTGTTAACACTGAATTGTGCGGCAAATTCTCCCATTTCAATGAGAGATAGAGCCTTAAGTCAGCATCTACTTAAGCACATTCACAAATCTGAGCGCATCTGGTATACAGGCTCCAATTCTACTGCTCTATCATGGGGGATGTTTCTATGGCAACCGCTGCATCCGCTGCCGTACCGTATCAGTGAGTGAATTGATCTGTCTTCTGCTCAGCACCATGGCTCGAAAACAATCTTCAAACGATTTAGACCAGACTCGGTTTAAGTTTGGTTTAATTTCTCTGAAAAGGCTGCTGCGAAGAGATTTATTTAGGTGACGGTCAATAAAAATATGATTTAAAGATTAGTTTTTGCTTTGTTAGCTTATAATTCCAATTCGTTGTACAAATCTACATATTAATGGAGAGGATTTCTTTCTGAGGATCTGTTTGTTTCGACCGTGAAGTCTGGAGATATTAAAGTCGAGAGGAAAACACACAACACAGCAAGAATCTGATTTCAGATCTCTATAAAAGCAGCTTTAATGTGACATAGAGTGTCAAGGATTTACACAGAGACGAAGACTAAAATGTCTTTCAAGAAATTAATTTTAATTTTAACAATTTTCCTCTTCTATGTTTTTCACAATTTTTTTTGTCCTTAAATACGTAATAAAGACCCAAACATTTGTTGGTATTATTACAGGAACCCTCTCAATGGTTTTGAGTTCATGAAAATCAGAACAGAAGGAAGAAGAGCTGAATAAAGGTGGAAAAGCTTGAAACAAAAGATAAACAACCCGTAAGAGAAATATGATTCGTCTTTCTATTTGTCCTAGTGTTCAATTATTCAGTTCTTTTGCCTGACTGTGAAATACTGCTGGAGAAATCACCAGCAATGCTGCACTTCAAATGCAGGCACACACACGTGTGTGTGTGTGTGTGTGTGTGTGTGTGTGTGTGTGTGTGTGTGTGTGTGTGTGTGTGTGTGTGTGTGTGTGTGTGTGTGTGTGTGTGTGTGTGTGTGTCTGTGTGTGTGTGTGTGTGTGTGTGTGTGTGTGTGTGTGTGTGTGTGTGTGTGTGTGTGTGTGTGTGTGTGTGTGTGTAACGCACTGGTTAATGATGGGTGTGTAGGCTGTTCTGTCCTCATCGATTATTGACACCATCAGAGTGATGAGTTTAGGCCAGAAATCCAGATTTTTTATGGAAGGACCCTGTTCCTCTCGTGGTAAATCCTGTTTCCTTGCCTATAGAAAGAGAAACAGGAGAAAACCGATTTAAGATAAATGACACCATTTGGCCTTTCTCTTCCTCTCACAAGCAGTGTTTTGTTGAGTTTAAATAATTTAATCAGGCTAACTGATAACAGAAAGACTTCTCTTAACACAGTGCATTTTAGTTAAGTGTTTTACTTAATAAGACATTCTACTCAAGGCAACTCGCACACAAACGCACACAGGACTCTAATCTGTGATTATAATCATTTACACTTAACACAGTTCAGATTTCTAAAGCAGAAATCTGAGGATGTAGTGCTTCACGTAAAGCTTTTCAATGTCTTCATTGATTTTGTCTGTGAAGCATGATCCAACCATAATAAAGACAACAGAGCCACCTCAACAGGTATCATCCCTTGGCATACAGAGCAGAGTTTACTCAAAATGGAAAATTGTCACAGATTCGATGGCAGTAAAAAACTGTACTCCCCCTCTCCTCTCTCTCTTTTTCTGCCTGAGATCAGAGCCAGAGTTTTTGATGGACAATTTGGCATCATGTCAGTCTATTTTTGGCATCTCTCTGGGCTATAAACCATTGTATATCAAACTTTTATAATTTTCTGAAAATCTTCAGTTAGATATTTAGATGTATTTCATCATTACATAGAAAAACGCAAACAACAGTGAGATGAAGCTGTCCATGGTGCTGAATGATCATCTATGGTGCTGAAAAGTGTCTTGCACATCCGATTGGTTGCTTTCTTTGTATTTCCTTTCCTGATTTCTACTCAACGATTAGTTCATATTTGCTTTAGAGTACACTAAGAACAAAGAATCATACAGAACAGTTTTCATGTTGAGATTGTAAAACATTACCCCACACACGTGTTCCACTACTAATGTCTCTGAGCACACAGCTGTGCTGACTGCTGACTTTACAGGAACTCATGCTGAAATCTGTGTGGAGTGTGTGGGATGCGGTTTGGATTATAAAGAATGCATCTCCTTCAGGGTATTGAGTAATATGTGCTGAATTAGATTACAGTCCACAGACTTCTGCTGCTCTCCTTACACGAACCAAAGAAAATATTCCTGGATTTCCTCTGATGGCCAGAATCAGCAAACATTAGACATACAGTAATGTGGCAAAGTCTTTTCAGCATATTCAGCCATATGTTCTAGGTCAGGAATATCATTATATCTTATTATATCATTTCATAGTACTATGATATCATTAGAGTAGTGTATCATTAGAAAACATGACCACTAAAGTCTTTGTGTGACAATACCCAGTGCTCCACAAAGAGATCTGGTATCATCATTTATTTGATTGATTATAACATGATACAAAGAGAAAAAGACTCCAATAGAATAAATCCGGAAAATCTGTGTTACAGATTCATCAGGAAGTCATCAAGAAGCTTCAAAATACCTGAAAAGATACTCTGAAAAGATATTCTGTTTAATTATTTGTGTGTGGAATCCTCTCTAGTGGTGATCTCCTTCTGCACACGTGACAACACTACTGTGAAAAGTCTCTTCAAAATACGGCATAATAAAATTCTCATAGGATCATAACAAATAACAACAAAATAAATAGTTAGAAGTGTCTGCTCATATATGATGTAAATACTGAACCCAAAATTGCAGGCTTTTTCATAGCACTGTATACATAAAAATATAGCATAGAAACCAAATTTGTACTGTTCATGTATGTCACATTGACATATTGAATCAGCAACTGACATTAAGTGATACACATAAATAGACAAAGAGCCCCTTTAGTCACCATGAACACAAACATTGCACACTATTACACTATAGAAATGAGTCACTCCTTACAAATGAGACTTTAGACAAGGAGTGGATTCTCCTCGGGCTGTTTGTGCTGTGTTTGTTTGCGCTTCAGCAATTCGTAAAAATATGGACAAGGCTCACAGTAAATCTCTAGGTAAATGTGTATTTACAGTTGTGTATTCTAATGTAAAGATGAAAGAGTGAGAGACAGTGAAAGAAAGTAAGAGAGAGAGATGATGATGATGATGAGAAGTCTATACACATGAATTGTGTTTAAAATTAAAACACGGATTAATCTAAAGACTGCATTTTTCCACTGTGAACTCTTCAGATTGTTAAACACTTCCTTTATTCATCCTAAAGATACTCACATACACACTTCTTTCTTACACTGGCTGAGAAACTAATACACCTCAATACAACCTGAAGTGATGCAATGTTAAAGATCACTTTACAAGAGAGAAAATACACATAATGGAATGTTCCTCAGTCTTCCTCCCCTCTGACTTGAGTATGGAACATTCCCTATCTCTCTTTTTCTGTCGGGATATTTTCTCTGCTCTGTGTTTGGTGATTCTCTTGTGAAATGCCCTTGTAGCGAGTTTGGAGTAATTTCGTCCTGTGTGCTGAAGGTCTTTACACAGGTCTCGCCTTACACTCACAAAAGACACGTTTTATTGCTTTTTCATTGCTCTGGGGATTTTCTATTTGAATTTTATTTCGCTTGCCAATCTATTTTATTTCTATAATAAGATGTAACAGGATAATAAAACGCAGGGCAGATTTGTGAAAGAGGTGAAAACCCTGAATAGAAAGAAATACAAGATTGACTGAATATTGTTCAATTCCTTTGATTGGAGGTTTTGTCTCAAACTGATCTAGGATTTGTGTCAGGAGAGAATTCCTGAAAAAATCCAGTCTGAATTCCTGCATTTTTCTTCATTCACTAATCTCTCTCTCTCTCTCTCTCTCTCTCTCTCTCTCTCTCTCTCTCTCTCTCTCTCTCTCTCTCTCTCTCTCTCTCTCTCTCTCTCTCTCTCTCTCTCTCTCTCTCTCTCTCTCTCTCAGACTAACAGGATTTTGTTGCTTCTGACCCTCCCCAACCCCCTCGAGTCTTAAGAGCTTCCTGACGTGTTTATGTAACACACCCCTCCTTTCAGTATTCTGTTATATTTTAGATATAAGACACGAAGAAAGGAACATTCACTGTACCCACTGTGATAACACAAATAGATTCCTGTTTCCCATGCACAGTATTTTGTCTCATTTACCAACACGGATGAGATGCTTCCGATCCTAAGTATCTAAAAATAAACCTCTCCTGTGCTACAGATTCATCTCTCTCCTCCAGTCAAGGGATTGAGAGCAGTTAGAGAGGGCTGATGAAGAGACTCTGTCTGTGAATGAGAATCTGAGTGAAGTGATGCTAACATAACCAACAACAAGATTACAGTGATGAGAAAATCACAAAATGAGGAAATTGTTATTCTGCTTAAAGGAATAAAAGAAAATATTCATGAAAAATAGAAAAGCAAAATATATATTATTTCTACATCTAGTGCAATATTTTAATGCCCTAAATATTTTGTTATTTAAAATAAATATTATAATTATTTTATTTTATTTTATTTTATTATAAAACGTAATATTTCAGAGCTAAACATATTTGTTTTGTTAATAGTACATTTATTATAATAACAAGGGAAAGATATTATGATGTTTCTGAATAGTTTTTTTTATAAAATCTATTACAATCACGAACATTTTACAGCCTCAAATGTTGTTTTTGAAATGTATTTAAATTGCATGTCAAAAATGAAAATTTCAGAGCAAAATGTCTTCTTTCCATAAAAGAAATTTGGATGAATACGAGATTTATCTATACTATATAATACATTTTCAATTGTCTTGCCAAATGTGTTGCCAAACCGAAAAATGCTAGAAGAACAGCCTAAGGAACATTTTAAACATTAAACATCAGAATCTCAAACAGCGCTTCAGACAGTGATCTGTTTGTTAATGTTAATGTATTTTTTGTGTTTAAACATGTGCAGTGTTGTGTTTAAAAATTACAGAAGACTCCCTAAGGGTCTTGTGTCTCAAAAAGCGGGTCTGGGGACATCTGGTTCAGTGAAGCCAGTAATATGACTATTAGAAGGTCACATTTGTAGTTCAGTAGAAATGCTGACACAAGAAACAGTTTTATAGCATTATTTTAGGGCGTTATGAAGAGAAACAATAAAGAGAAGGAACATCACTCCTTAAAACAGATCTGTGAAATAATTTGGTGTGAGTAGAGCATGAAAAATCTTCATGTCGTGTGTGACTGTGCAGATTAGATTGAAGGGATGTTCTCATGAGAGGGTCATTGTCTATATCAGAGATGAGACATTTACTTTAAAACTCTAGGGCCACTGTACAACAACAAGAGTGAGACATCGAGGTCCATTTAGAGATCAAATACGTTGGCACAGTTTTTAATTTACAAATAAATTGTTACAAAATCATACAAAATCATGGTTTACGGATTTTTCTTTTTAAATTTTGTCTCTCATGGTGGAAATACAACCATGCTGAAAATACTAGACTTCTTTATGATTACTAAGTAGGAGATCATGCAAAATCCGGGGTGATGAAATACTTATTGACCTCACTTTACTTGAAATAAAAGACTTAATTCTGCAGCAAAATCAGAAATAAAACAGCAAATCAGAGACTGAAATACTACGGTATATATGACCATTTTCAATGACATGAGCTGTTTAAATGAACCTATTCTTCATGTTATGATATAAAAATTGTGTACATAAAATATATACAGTAATGTTCTATATCTCTTTTGCTCTCAGACACAAGTCTCTTGTATTTCACGCTCTCTCTATTTCTTTCTCTCTCGCTCACATGCACACACACATACGCATGTACACGTACACACACGTACACACACACACACACACACACACACACACACACACACACACACACACACACACACACACACACACACACACACACACACACACACACACACACGTACACACACACACACACACACACACACACACACACACACACACACACACACACACACACACACACACACACACACACACACACACACACACACACACACACACACACACACACACACACACACACACACACACACACACACACACACGAGTCTCTTTCTCGGCTCTTACCTGGTCCAGCAGCTGATTGTAAAGCTCATGGCAATTGTCAAAGATGTACTTGTATGTTGAATCCAGACACGCTTTAACACAATCTTTGACAACCATGCTGGCTCTGGGAGGATTTTGAAGCTCCTGAACCTGCAAGACAAAACCAAATTACACAAATAAAACACTTACACTAAAACTAGCTTGTTTTCTCATGTTTTATGGGTGTTTTTCCTGTGCATGTGATGCTCAGTGGTTGCTCTGGAATTTTAAGATTGTGGGTTCGTACTGTCTGTTAAATAGTTGATGTGTTTTTATTGTGTTTTGTCAATAGTCTCAATAGTCTCAATAGATCTCAATAGCACTCTGCTTTTAGTTCACCCAAAAATGAAAATTCTGTCACAAATAGCTATATATGTATCTTTGCTCCGATGAACAAAGAGAATTTGATGAATGCTTGTCTATGTCAATGCAGGGATTAAGCATTTGATCTAAAGATCGTTTACAGTTGTTAAACTGAGGTTTAATACTTGTTGATTTCTTCACATACTAGTAATAAACAAACACTATCATTCTACAGTCTGATAATCTTTCAGGTCTGTATATGTAAAGTTATAAAATGAGAGTATATATTGACTCCTTTTTTTCTGTCTTATGTAAGCGACTAATGTGTCCCATTCTTCTGAGCGTGGTGTGTTGGTGTTTCTAACGCGGGGGCTATGGAGAGGCATAAACATTGGCCTTACATGGGTGCTCTTTTATTACATGATGCATTGTGACAATTGGAGTTTTTTTATCTAAGCCTGGCGGTCTTCTTTTGTTGGGTGGAGCTTCCTCTGCCTCTTTAACTGCACTTCACTGTTTTGCCCTCTGAGCTGTCAATTATTAAAGGAATGGAGCTCTTTTGATAGGATAACAGATCTGCTTAATGAACTGACAGTGTGTGTGTGTGTGTGTGCATGTGGGTGTGTGCGGGTGTGTGTGCGTGTGTGAGCACGGGCCTGTAATATCATCGCCCCTAATGCATCTCAGTTTACTCTGCACGACTCACTTTTTAAAGAAACACTCTTTGATTCTTCACAAGATGACTACACAAATTCTATAAAAATACATGTATGTATATCAAGCGAACCCTGTGATGGAATAAAATAAGACATTTACATTATTTGATATTGTTATAGACTCAATATAACACATGGGCGTCTCCGGGGTCCTTTTCTACCAAACTGAATTCTATATGGAAATAATATCAAAGACAAGTGTTTCTAACACCCAGAACTGAATCTATGAAACCAGTAAATCCCAAAACACCTTCAACACTAATGTGAACACAAGCCCATTCACAAGCAGCACTGAGTCACAATGTGACAAAACTGAAGGGCAAATATGTGTGGATGTGAGAAAATGATCTTTAATAGGCTGGGAGGAGAGAAAGAGGAGAAAATCAATCTCTGTTTATTCTCTGTATAGGATATGAAGGCTTTTTACAACTTGTATTGACCTGCAGTTTCAGTAGGCTGTCATGATTAAAATGCATCTTAACTGCACAACAGAGACTTCACCTCGGTTTGCCAACATCAATCTCAGATCTGCTGTGAAAATCTTTAAACTAAAGTTGGAAACACCAAAAAATGGCAAAATCCATTTGTACATTTACTCTGAATATACGTCTTAAATATACAGATCTGGCCTATTAAAGAAAATCTGATCGTCATTAAAGCTTAAAACAAGTCGTTCATGTATTCAAACAAATCAAACGAGCAACGTTTTTTTATTTCACCCAAACAACTGAGAAATCATTGAACCCTGAAGCGATGAAGAACAATGTTTCATTACAGACGGTAAAGCCACAGCTTTACATAGCAACCTGATGAAGTGGAACAGATTAGAAAAAAATGGAATAATATTCTGAGTATTATTTCCATTGATCTGTGTCTGCTGAAGTAAATCACATCTGTTAAACAGAAATCAGCCCATCAGGAAACCTGTGATTTTAAACTCTTTAACACCTGTGACCATTAAAACCCAATGTACATTTACAATATCTAAATGAAAGGTATCTTACATGAGGAGCTGATGGGAGGAAACCTGTAAGGATTATGTCCACTTTATTTTACAGATGATAATATTGCTTAATTTTGAAACATTGTAGTAATTTGTTTTATATAAAATCAAAACATTTAAAACTTAACTTAAACTGTGACGTTTTTCTTATTGAATTGATCATGACAACACTTTATAGGAAGTTTTTAATTGTTTACATTAATCTACTATGTTAGTCAACATTGAAAAAACTTTCACAGCATTAATTCATTTTAATTTTCGTTGACTTGAACATTTCATAATACGTTCTGTAAAACCAAATTAACAATAAACGCTTACTGATTTTAACATTAACAAACTTATATTGTCAAAATATATTGTTTATCGTTATTTCATGTTAATATTAAGCCCATGCGTCAACTAATGCAAAAGAGTCAATAACATGTCAATATCATCACACTACAGGTCATGTTATATAGGAATTATTATGAATATCAAGGTGAAAGATGTTCTAGATTTTACTCATGGATATTTATAAAATATTATTTCTCTGTAATACATTACATTCTGCTGTTTAATTCAGAAAATTCTCACAGTGTCTCATTAACATTACACAACAACTGACACAATGTTTTGAGCCCTTGTAATGGCATGATCACCCCTGGTGTTTTCATTTTCAACAATTCCCTTCTGTCATTCAACACATGAGGCCTTTTAAATATGTGTTTGGGTCTATTTGATGTATAACGCTGCTGAGTCACACTTATCATCCACTCTAAAAGCCTGTAGAAGTGTGGGTGTGTGTTATACCTTCATTCTGAAAAAGGTGATGCTTGTTAGCAGGTCGACAGTGGATTTGAGGTCCTGGAGTCTCTCTGGGTTTCCAGCAGGAAAGTTATCCTATACACACATTTGGAAATATGACATCATTTGTTTACATTACAACTATTTTTGATACATATACAATTTAACATTTGCAACTCAACAGTTGGTTAAATATAGATGATATTGAATAAACCTGATACATATTTAATCTAATTAACATATATAACTTAAAATAGATATAACTTGTAGAATGTGCACATTCATTCCAGACAGACTGATATATTTCAAGTGTTTATTACTTTCATTTTGATGATTATAACTGACAACTAATGAAAACCCCATATTCAGTATTTCAGAAAATTTGAATATTGTAAAGAGGTTCAGTATTGAAGACACACGGTGCCACACTCTAATATATTTAATGAACTCCAAAACACCTGCACGTGCCTTTAAATGTTTTCTCAGTCTAGTTCTGTAGGCTACACAATCATGGGGAAGACTGCTGATTTTAAAATTGTCCAAATGACGTTGGTGATACCGAAAGAGGCAGGCTGTTCTCAGAGCTCTGTGTCCAAGCACATTAATAGAGAGGCGAAGGGAAGGTAAAGATCCGGTAGAAAAAAAGTGTGCTAACAAGAAGAATAACCGCACCCAAGAGAGAATTGTGAAACAAAACCCTTTTTAAAACTTTGGAACAAAGAGTGCACTTCAGCTGGAGACAGCGCTTCTAGAACCACTACACAAAGACGTAGGGGTTTAAGCTATCATGTCAAGCCACTCTTAAACAACAGACATCATCAGAAGCATCTTTTCTGGGCTAAATACAAAAAGGACTGGACTGCTGATGAGTGGTCCAAAGTTATGTTCTCTGATGTAAGTACATTTTGCATTTCCTTTGGAAATCAGAGTCCCATAGTCTGAAGGAAGATAGAAGAGGAGCAGAATCCACGTTGCTTGAGGTCAAGTGTAAAGTTTCCACAGTCAGTAATAGTTTGGGGTCCCATGTCATCTGCTGACTTTGGGCAAATTGTGTTTTCGGAGGACCAAGGTCACGCAACTGTATACCAGGACGTTTTAAAGAACATCATGCCTCCTACTGACCAACTTTATGAAGATGTCATTTTCGAAAAGGACTTGGCAACTGCACACAGTGTCAAAGCTACCGGTAACTGGTTTAAGAAACATGGTATCCCTAATTTTATTGGCAAGCAAATTCGCCTAACCTTAGCCCTGTAGAAGTATATGGGGTATTGTGAAGATGATGCGATATGCCAGACCCAACACTGCAGAAGAGCTGAAGGCCACTATCAGAGCAACCTGGACTCTCATAATAAAGACATATTTTAAATATTTTAGAAATATATATATGAGAAACAAATGTCAAATTAATTGAACAACAGCTTATTAACTGGATAAAGGCCTCAACTCAAACACAAAAACATTATAAAGCCATTGATGTAAAATCCGGCTTTATTTGTGTTTCTGGCAGTGCTGAAGATCTAATTAAACCTGCCTGATATCAAACATTTAGACAAACATCTCTAGATGCCTCTTCACCTGTTCATATTTCACATGCACTTTAACTTTGGCAGTTCAGACTTTGGCAGAGATGCAGATGGTTGAATACATGCCAAACTCGTGCCATCTCGGTCCCCCAGCTGCATTGTGTAGCAGCAATATTAATATCCCCAACCATCGTCATGAGCATCAATAACAACATATATCATCATTTAGAAGGCAAGCAAAAGCCAGAACAGAGAGAGAAAATGTGTTCTCGGGTAGTAAAGCTATCAGCCTGCTCTCTGTACCGTGAAGAAATACAGTATATTTGGCTGCGAGGGCCATGCGTGTGCAGACGCCGAAGACGACAACACGTGTGTGCAGCCACGAGTCTCTCGGAAGAAAGCGTCGGCATGATGATTGTTAAATCATGCTGATGGGATTGAAATGTTATGGCGTTTTGTGCACAGTTACATAATGACTTGACTTTCCTATCTATGAATGAGAAAAAGTGATTAACAATCCCGATTGCTGTCTTGAGTTTTACTGCGACATTATAATTCAGAGAGAGTAGACTCTGCTTGTGAACAGTATGCTTAAACTAACTCTAGCAGTTTTATCTGCACATGTATAAAGCATTATATAAGGGAATTTATGATTGTGATGAGATAAATTTAAATAAACTTCATCGATAAAATTTGACTTCATGACTGGTTTTATACATAAACATATTTATTCATATATTTATTAATGTGTTTAGAAAATGTGAAAGTTCATAGGAAAGGGGTGATATGAACATATGGTCCATGCTTCAGGCCAGCTGGTGACAGACTGCTCAGGTTAGAGATCATTAAACTGTGTGTCAGATTCAGTCTAGAGTTTTAATGAAAAATCATCAAGAAGTCCAAGAATCTCTACAGGATGACATATATCCAAAAATCCCACATGAGATCTCAGATATTTCTTTTAAGTGTCAATTAGACTGAACTGAGAGGAAATGAAAATGTTGCTTAGGTCTCATCTGTGTCCCAGATACAGAGAAAACCAGAATTCTGACAAATATATTCTAAATTTAAAATTTTAGTTTCAGAAAAGATCTCAACAATGTCTCAAACTGGGCTCAGATATAGAAGTCTGTAAGCCAATATCTTTGAAGATCTTAATATAAACCTAAAACATTTCTCATCAAATTGACTCAAATCCAGACTTCAACTTTGCAATCTACATTCATTTACATTCATATACTCTTCAGTCTCACTTGTTTCTATTTTCTGTCTCAGCCCAGGCGAGTCACCCTCTTTCACCAAATAGGGTCTGGCAGCTCTCTCAGAGGCAAACTACATTTCTAGAACGGTTTTTCCTCCTGAGCAGGCATTAGCTGCAACATGAACTTAGTTATAGAGATGCGGGTAAAGACTAGTCTAGTGTTTTAACATGTTTTATAACATATGATACAGACAACACATCAACTCATAAAATAGTATCTAATAAAGAAGTCCAAACGTGCCTTGGCCACATCCTTCAAAGATGTAAGGAAAGCAAATTCACCATGCTTACAGAATTTCATTAAAGTAAGTCTATGGACGCAGAGTGTTTTACTGTCAGTGTGTGCTGACTACAATTGGACTGCAGACAGAGTCACACAAGTGTGTGTGCGTGTACGTGCGTGCGTGCGTGTTCATTTGTGTGTTGTAGACCAAACAGTCTTCAAGTGCATTCTAGAATACATGGACTAAAACACACTTCTGATCCAGAGATATTCCTGTTGTCTAGATTTAAAGAGACTTCACATCACTGCCGAAGCAAGGCAATCTCCACAATCTTTAATATTTTCACCACTTTGTCAAAGTGTATCTGCATCCGTGCATTAAAGCGAACGCATGTCGTCTTGTGTTCTACAAAGATCTGCTAAAGTGTCTGAATGCTATTGTAAATTAGGGTACGGGATCAGTAAATGTGATAAAGACGTTTAATTATCTCCATGGCGATGAATAAAAGATAAGAGACGTCATCGAATCACAGAACTGAAGTATGTGACACAGAAAATTCATCCTTGGAGCCTGAGGAAGAAAATCTCTGGATTATCCGTCTTGAAGCGTGGCTCTCACTCACCCGGTATTTGGAGAGGTCAATCCTCAGAGAGTTATGAAGCTGATCAAGAAGTTTAACAAACTTCTCCCTCTACATGACACAGAAGAAATGAGACAGAACAGTGTCAGCAACTAGAATCAAAACCCTAAATCCTCTCATTTATTCATTCATATGTTTACCCCGAAGTTGGATGCGGCGAAGCGGTCAGAGGCAGAGATGTTGGTGGTCGCTGTGGTGGTGTGAGCGAAATAGGCATTAATGTTGGCAAGCAGGTTACTCATCACCGCCGGAACACCAGGACACATGTACTTAGAGGACAGACACGAGAAATGACTAAAAAAGAGAAAATCAAGAAAAACATGTTAGATTGAGTCTTAAAAGGCGTTCGGTGCTCATAACACACTCATGATTACATATTTCACTGAACATTTATTCCTCATGAACACAAAGCAAAAAGCTATGTTGTGGTATCCAGATGATTTAAAAGACAATCCAAATTGGGCATATTTCAACATCACTATGCAGAAGTAAAAAAAATGTGAAACTACTTTAGAACAAAAGCACAGATTCTGCTCGTGTGTAGAGCCAGAGAACAGAAACGTCAGACGCTGTTACAGAAGATTCATTAAAGAAAGATTTAAGAGGAGAGAAAGAAAAGAGGAATGAAGCGAATCACTAAAAATAGCCTCAGACCTGCAGGGCTGAAACTCAACACTACACATACGAACAGTAACTCACATATGTACCGCTACACACAAATAAAATACAATGCTATTTACCATGTTGCATGCTATATATAAATGAATTATCTATTTAAATGTTTTTCATTTCTTTTTAACGCTATTCATGGATATAATAAAACATCAGCTTGCCTTCAGATAAAAGAAAACACATTACTAAGGACAAACAAGACAGAAGAGAACAAGAACACAAAATGTATAGTTTGCGAAACACTCATGATTTAAAACAAAGGCTGAACATAAGTCTGTGCACACATATGTGCAGCAAAATGGTTGTTTATGAGGAAATACATCCACACTCACATGATTAAACCATGCACACTGGCCTACTTTATAGACTTATTCAACTAAATATGCAAAGAACAGGCAGGTGACATCACGTTACAGCAAGAGTGATATAAAAACATACAGAAAAGTGAAGACATCATATTGTGCAACCTACTTGCACAATATGATGTCTTCACTTTTCAGTTCTTTTGGCACCAAACACTTGGTCCTTTGTCATACTTGCAGTGAAACCACACCCACTAATGAAACCACACCCTCCATCCTACTTCATACTTGCAGTGAAACCACACCCACTAATGAAACCACACCCTCCATCCTACTTCATACATGCATACAGAAACCACACCCACTAATGAAACCACACCCTCTGTTCTACTTCATACATGCATACAGAAACCACACCCACATATGAAACCACACCCTCTGTTCTACTTCATACATGCATACAGAAACCACACCCACATATGAAACCACACCCTCTGTTCTACTTCATACATGCATACAGAAACCACACCCACATATGAAACCACACCCTCTGTTCTACTTCATACATGCATACAGAAACCACACCCACATATGAAACCACACCCTCTGTTCTACTTCATACATGCATACAGAAACCACACCCACATATGAAACCACACCCTCTGTTCTACTTCATACCTGCAGACAGAAACCACACCCGCTAATGAAACCACAACCAATGTCCTTCTTTTAGATTTGTTCATTTGTCAGACGCTTTTATCCAAAGCAACTTACAAGTATTATGAAGTGACCAATCATCACTCATGCAGAGTCATGGCGGCTGGCACTGGGATTCGAACCTGCAACCTCTGCTTATAAGTCCAACTGTCTAACCACCCATCCACAACTTCTTCAAACCTGCAGACAGAAACCACACCCACTTATTGAAACCACACCCACTGTCTTAATTCATGAAAGCTGAAACCACACCCACTAAATGAAACCACAACCAATATTCTACTTAATACCTGCAGACAGCAAATCAAAACCCACTGTCCTAATAAATGGAAGCTGTCAGAAACCACACGACATATTGAAACCATACAAACTGGCCTAATGATGAATGAATAATACACTCAAGCCACACCTCCTGGTGTAAGCCACACCCACTGTGTGAAGCCACAGCTGTGATAGGAAACCACTCTCTCTGACTGCAAACATTTCTCATTTAAACACAAATCTGTTCATGCATATGGTAATATACACAAACCGCCAGATGTTGAGCTTTTTCATGGTTAGATTAATGTAAACATTTAGCAGTCTTTACAGAAATTAAACCAAGATACAGTTCTCAACCTTAAGAATCCATTTAAAAAGAACAATTCTCACAACTCCCAAATCACAATTCTTTTCAAAACATTTCATTCAGAAAAGATGAATCTTAAAGTATACTGTAGGACATCAGGGAAGAGGAAGCTGTGTGATGCCTGCAGACATTCATTTGGATCTCATCAGTTTTGATAGCGTGACCCGTGAACCGAACCACCTAATCGTGACATATCAGAGAATGAAGTTTTATTATGCCTCTGGAAAAAGGTGAAGCATTTCCGTCCTCCTAATATTTCTGTCTCAAACATGATCGAAAGATGCTGACGGCAAAATTAGAATAATTATATTTGATGGAAGTTGGTTGTCTTCCTGTTGCCGGGTAACACCTTGCTTTTCTTCAAGCCATTTGCCCTTTCCTCATTTTTAAAATCCTATCCTGGCCTCTCCATCGGTCTGTTGAGCTGCTGTGTAAATCAGAAAAATAAAACCTGACTCAAAGTATTGACCTGTCTTTTACTCGGCTGTCCTCTTTAACCTCCACACAGCAAGCTGCAATCAGACTCTTCAATCGCAATATTGCCTGAGATCCCTGTGATATTTTCAGGATTTGTGTCTTCATTAAGCTTGAAGAACAGGGTCTTATTGTGAGAGTAGAACTGGTTGAAGCTATGATATGTGTTTGCAGGACTGCTTCATTGCATATGGTAACAATAAAAATACAAAGCTACAAAAACAATGTTGAAATAAAAAACATGTATGTACATCGGTGGAAAAATGAAGAGCCCAATATATATATATATATATATATATATATATATATATATTATTTCATTTATAGCTACAAGTATTGCAATATATTTTAAATAAAAACTTTATTTCTTATACTGTTACTGTCCCCTATAGAAATAAGTACAGGGAGATTTTTTTGTGAGGATTTACAACAACACATTTAACACAGAGAAAAATAAAGCAGCGTTTAATGTGTACGTAATGTATATGTTATGTAATGCCCAGAAACAGTGTATTCGTGATGGCCAAAGATCTCGGTCTAACCCTGAATGTGTAGAAAATAGGACTTGCATCTCTTATAACATTAGATGCGGACCACATGACTTTATGATCAAATGGTCAAGGAAAGGTCATTGGGATGAACAAAAGCACTCAAGAAGAGTTCAGTGGGATTCTGGGTAGGGCCATATTTGGACATGTTCTATCACAATTTGAAGTTCAACATGCATACACAACATACACAGATGTGCACTATTATATGCATCCGTCCCGATTCCAATATATTATAATACCACAACCATTTTACCGGTATGGGTGCCAGGATGAAAATGCATTGCATGTAAATGTACATATTTAACTTAAAAAGCCCATTTATGTCTGAATAAGTGAAAATGTATTATACTAATGCAAAACAAACATAGTCTTATTGTAAAGGGCTATCTGAACGGGTCTATTTGGATCTGTAAGATTTGTTAAATGTTAAACGTGTTTTCGTATGTAGTATGAAGTGTAAAGTTTCTGGGCTATGCTGATGTAAACCTGTGCAGTCAGCTCTGCCGTGTCTCTGCAGTCTGTATATGCTGGCAGCAGAGCGTGAATTTTCAATTCATTTTCTCTAGGAGCAGAGCAGCAGTTTTACGCAGGGGATTGTGGGACTGACAGCCGCAGAGGAAAGCTGATGAGAGCGTCGCACATTTGGGGAATTCTTAACTTCTCAATGCAAATGAGAGTGAGATAATGCCGGGTGGCAGCCAATTATAGCAAAGATAAAAAAAGGTTATGACGTTTAATGGGTATATAAAAAACTTCACAGCATCCCAAAGCTGTTGAAAGAGCGCTGTATAAAGCAACATATTATTACAAACCAAATAATAATATCCTAAATAAATATGTCTGTTAATAATAGCAACCATTTGTTTAAATATAAATGTATTTTATCGTATTCCATTAAAACACAAAAATTGAGCTTTTACGTGTGTTTCTGGAAAACCATTTCTCTCTATTCCCACCTGATTTTTAACCACTTTTGTCTCTTCTTTTCTCTCAAATGTGTTCTCTACTCTTAGGGCCTTAAACGCTTCGAACCACATCAAGTACCAAACACAATACAGACAAGACAATACAAAAATACAAATGTATTAAAGCCAATGTTTTATATCATCGGCTGATTGATTGAGCATTGATAAATGATTTAAAGTCTCCTGTATAGCAATGCTACAGAACAAGATTTCCAGATTCCCAGCAGCTCGCAAGAGGAGAGAGAGAGGGACGATATGAGAGGTTAAGGGCTCACAGAACACAGCGGCTTCACGTCAGGCTACACATAATTACCTTCCCCCAAACGACCAACAAGGAGAGAGAGAAATTTTTCATTGAAAGCCTCAGTCACTCTAGCAAAAGAACGTGATTTATAAAGCCATCATCATGTCCCCACGGCCGTAAGTCATCGACAGGGGCTTGCGGAGACCCAACGCAAAACAAGTCTTTCATAAATTCCTGTTGAAGCCCAATAAGCGTCAACACTGAAAAATGTCCAGCAGGTTTGTTGAGAGCACAAGAGCCTGACGTGAGCGTTAAATATCAGCTCAACTCGACAGAATGTTATTCAAGCACTACTTAGATTCAACAGAATTCAGCCCAAAATAAAGAACTTAATGATTGACAAATATTTTTGACGTGTTTTCTCATAAGATATCACAGGTAACGCACAATATGTGAGCTATTTCAACTTAATGCCTGAAGGTTTTTATCAGACTGATCTGAACAGTAACAGCACAGATCGCTTTGTAAATCTGTTACAGTGTAATACAGATAGACGTTGTTATTGAAGTGTATGAGCATCTGAGAAAAGCAGTCAGTGGTTTTCATCTCACAAGCGAAGAGGGCGGAACACCATAAAACAGACTGTGAAATTCTAAGAGCCGCAGAGACGAAGGAGGATGGTCATGAAACACAAAATACAATTGTACTTGGCAGAAAAACCTAACTAACATTTTGATGTAAATCAATCTTTTCATGTAATGAGGGTCTTTGGCATCAGATCTCTCAACGTAAACACTTTGAAGATGAATTAACTGGAGGATGTTTGTAAGAAATAGTTATTTACTCACGTCATGGCCTGGTAAATGGACTCCACACCAAACCGCATGGCAAACTCATCCACAATTTCCTGCGACACGTCGTCAAAGTAAACTTTCCAGGCATCATCGCCTTTGACATCTGGGATCTTCACGACTCCACCGTTCTTCACCTCCGTCAGGAAGTGAAAGAGATTCTGTGCAGATCACAGGAACACTGTGTGTTATAACTTTATGTCATTACTTGTAAATCGATAAACAGAAAGAAGACCGAAGAACTAGGAGAACACCTCAGGGCTTCTGATCAACAGTGCATTAGATGTTAAAACATAACCAGAAATTCAAAATGATCAATAAAATAAATTGTATAATGGAGCACGGTAACGTGAATCTATAAAGGTTGTTTTTTCTTTCCACTGTCACACACTTCAAACTGCTTTCAATAAATCTAATAAAAAGGTTTATACATATAAAAATGACTGAAATAAAACTCTTCTTCTTATTCCTTCTGGATTGTTTGGAAGGCAAAACAAGGCTTCTCTAACGGTTAAGATATTCAGTAAAATGAAATTGTTAGGAATGAAAGCAATGTTTTTTTATTCTCAAAGTGACTTAATTGGCATTTTATTTTATTTTTTGTTCTGTTTATTTTAGGGATGTCACACAAACCTCATGTAAACATGTGTACTGGCCGTGGGGAGGAGCCACCTTCTCTTCTCCCTTCATCTCCACACTGATCTTCAGTCTGATCGCTCCAGACACCATCGACTTATCTGTTCGCTTCTCTGTAGGAGAGACAAGAGGGAGAGGTGAACCCTGTGTATCAAAGAGAGATAGAGTGTGTGTGTCAAAGAGAGTGTGTTTGCGTGTGTGTGTGTGTGTGTGTGTGTGTGTGTGTGTGTGTGTGTGTGTGTGTGTGTGTGTGTGTGTGTGTGTGTGTGTGTGTGTGTGTGTGTGTGTGTGTGTGTGTGTGTGTGTGTGTGTGTGTGTGTGTGTGTGTGTGTGTGTGTGTGAGAGTTTGTGAGTATGTGAGTATGCGTGTGTGTCAAGGAGAGAGACTGTGTATAAGAGAGTGTCTGTGTGTGCATGTGTGTGTGTCAAAGAGAGAGAGAGTCTGTGAAAGCATGTATGTCTGTGTCAAAGAGGGAGAGAGTGCATGTGCGTGTGTTAAAAAGACAATGAGAAATGGAAAGTAAAGGAGCAGAAGATGTGGGATTGGGACAGGGTTTGGACTTTAGTTCGACTTTTCCTATCTCATACTGTCGATAACATGTGTAATACAGCTGATCTCAGATCAGTGACCTGCAGATAGACAAAGACCAAAACTAATCAGCTCACAGTCTTGTTCCATTACAAAACCTGACCTGAGGTCAGACTGCAAATATAAGCTGTCCGATGTCAAAACGTCTTCAATTTCACTCATGTGCAGTGAATCACAGAATGAGGATCTGATTATTTCTGAAGCTAAACTTCATACTTTCTGACTCAGTCAATATAATTCACAGCTGACCACATTACCCATAACAGCAGAATAATAGCTAAATAACTGACTATTGACTATTTACCACATCAACCTGTGTATCACATGACATTAGCCTATAAGAAAGGTCATTTCAAAGGCCAAAGTTCAACCAACAACGTGAATAAAGAAAATAAATAGGTCCAAGTGTAAATTCACATAGATGTCAATGCCCAGCTGCTCAATATCCATTAAAATTAAACATTTTATCGAAAGATCTTCCCACATGTGACTTTTATAGCCATAATTGATGTCTGGTGTGGGCTGAAGTGTCTTAATGATCTTCTGAATGTCTGAATCTTTCACACGTCTTCGAGATGTGAACAGATGGAGAGAGCAGTCAAGTCTGGACTGATCCGGCTCTAAAACCACACGCTTCTGCAGCAAGCCAAGCTAAACAATCTGACAAACCAACACATAAACCATTAACAATGTCAGAAATGTTTCTCTGCGGGACCGTACGACCATCTGCACATGTGAAAGATCATGAACACTTCTGGTTCAAAATCTAGACGGCTTTGAGAAGTATTATAGGCATGTTTTCCAAAAAATGGTTTAGAAAGTTACATTGTTAATAGCCAAAAAAAAATTTTGTATTTTGAATAACATTTTAAATACTATATACAATATATGAATATTTATTTCTGCAACAAAAAAATAAAACTCAAATGAAATTTGTGTTCCAAATAAAGAAAAAAAGATAAACATACCAAGATTGTACCAGACGTCCATTTCTCCACTCAGCATGCGCACTTCGATGATGGTTTGGCCCAAGAAATCATCTGATTCCTTCTTAAAGTGTTGCTTCACTCTAGACTTTATATCATCATCTTCATCCCACACACGGACTTTAATACGGTCTGTGGCGTTATGACACTCGCTGTGAAGGAAAAAGAGAAGAAAGTTAGAGGCTCTTACCAATAAATATACAGTTTTAAATAAAGAATATTAAAAATATATTTTGTCATTTTTCTTTAAGCTAAAGCTAAATCAAATTTACCTTTGAGGACATTCCTTAGAGAGTTTTTGTCAGATTTAGCTAACTTCAGGGGACAATTTTGTCCCTAAAGTACAGCAAACCACACACATACACACACACACACACAGCGTTTAAAGGTCATATTCTCCACTGAATATCCAAGGAGCACACACACATACACACACACACACACACACACACACACACACACACACACACACACACACACACTTTCTCTCCAGCAAAGGTTGTTTTGAGAGGCAAGCAAACAGACAGATGCAGTCTCTTCAAAGATGCAGAAAACAGCCTCACAGCAGTAAAAATCACAATGCCTGGGTGCAAATTAAATCCTGTCAAATCAATGCTCTATATCACTTTAATGTCCACTTGTGTAAATAATACTACATTTAGAAATATTATTGTTGACTTTAAAATATAATATTAGAAGTTGAATAATTGCAATAATTTGATAAAAACCGATGACCTTGAATAAGTGAGTCTGATTTATTCTTCAGATTATAAACAATGGAACGGTTTGGATTAAGTATCAACTACTGAGCTGACAAAGAAACTAACAATAGTAGTGGCATGATGCTTTATGGCCACGCTGCATGCTAAAACATTATGAGTTCCAGGAAAAACCTGTTTTCTGACGAGAGTGATTTACAGTGACTCTTCATGAGCGCTCATAAAAAGGTTTACTGTGAGGAATATTTGATAGATATTAAATCCCATTATTACACAGAGGAACAGCCTATCATTATTCAATTTGGCAGATACATAAAGTAAAAGAAAGAAAGAACAAACAGAGAGAGAATGTAAAGGAGCTTGTTGAGATGTGCCCACTGTGAAAACCCCAAGAAACTCAAAGAAACCAGTTAAAGATACCCTTGTTCTGTAAAAAAAACTATTATTAATTGTAATGTTTGACTCCCAAACTATTCATAAATGCCTTTAAATATTTAAAGATTTTATCTATTTTTTACCCTGTTGGTTTGCGTCTATCCCGTATGTCTGAAAAGCAATCGCATTTAGTTCTTGACTCCTTAAGACCCATCTCCAAGTGTTCTCTGATTGGTCAAACGGTCTACTATGCTGTAACTGGTCAACTCAGCTTTCAGTTACGGCATCACCAGCAATTATGAGTTAACATCATGCGAATCCAGTTACTTCCATAAAACGTCTCTTACGACACATCACGGATGACTGGATGACCACAACCCTGGTTATTTCTGTTAAAAAGGATAACTCGCCTCATCGTAAACTATGGAATTTCTAACTTCACAGATTGATTACAGGAACTAACAAACACAAACACAGAAAAACACAAATTTATAATCCAAGGAGCATTTTAAAGGTTTGAATGCCTCTCTTGAGACCCTGCAGTATCTCATCAGCCTATAGAATGAGATATATTCATCACAAGCGCCTCTCGTCCTCCAGCTTGAAGGTACGTAGACACACTCTGAATACGACAAAGTAATTTTTCGCTCACTAACTTCTCTCACTCGCTCTGTGCTTTTATTAAGTGCTGTCAGTACTAGTGTCTTCAGGGGCTGAACATGGCTCTCTCATACTGAACACTTTTCGTGGTGCTGAAACACTCAGGGGAAAAGCATCACTGTCTATGGGGCTGAAACACAGAACTGCCCATGGCGCTGTCCATGGTGCTGAAACACAGTGCTGTGCTGCAGTGCAGCTATATACTGTGAAACCCACCCCAATATCTCTGAAGGGTTTACTAAGGTAATCCTGGTTTAATCTCTCTAAACCATAACTGCAAAACAAAACTAGTTTCGACTTAACAAAAGCAAGTAAAATGAACATCTCATAGCTACATTTCATTTATCAGAGACATAATAAATCCTTTTCAATCAACTAGAGTAAAGAAATAAGATCTTACTTAATTTTAACATGCTATAATCTACATTCCTTCAGTATTGACATGAAGCTTAACATCACTAGGTTTTTCTCAATCCTTGGGTTAAAAAAAAGTGTTTGCTGTAATATTCTCTAGTAGTTAGATAGTTCTGATTCTTAAAGCTAACTGGACAGATTTTCCACAGTAGAAAACCGTAACTGCAATGATCCTAACATCTGTGTAACAGACACTGTTTCTGCAACCCACAAAAACAGCATCATCATTTGCTTAGTAATATATATTGCTTTATGTGCTTGTCATATAGGGCTCTCAAACATGCTGTTTATTGTATTTACTATATGTTGTGTCCAAGAAGAGCCTTTGGCTATGACTATAGTATATATACTAACAGTTTAGCATCCCCTCATTGCTCACTGTTTAAGTAGGTCAAGGATTCTATATAATCACCTGTCAAATTTCAGATGTCTAATCCTGAAGCGAGGTCAACTTTCCACATTGTAGACTGGCAGGAGATTTAATATTCACTCCGTGTGTCTCTCTCGCTTTCTCTTTCTGTGTCTGTGTGTGTGTCGTTATTCCTCCCTCCGGCTCCGTTTCAGGTGTCTTCATTATATTCCTCACTTTATTTTCATGACTTTTCTCTATATGGCCGCCAGTGTTAGGAGGCTGTGAGATCTGTGGCAAATGACTTCACAGCCTCCAGCTCCTTCACGGCTTCAGTTTAGACTCTGATAGGGTGATCCAGATATTATAAGCACTTCTAGTCTACAGTGTTTCTACTAAATGAGATAAATATTATATTCATTAAAAGTCATTCTTATCATACTGTAGAATTATTCCAACCTTATATTTTGCTTTAAACCAACAACAAAATCAATGTATTGCACAGCATGTATGTAATAGCTTTATCATAAACATTTCATTGCCAAAAGTATCTGCTGCTAACAGTTACCTCTTTTCCATCTGTAGCTGTGTTTTGCCTTATTTAGATTTCCATCTGTCTCTCTATTTTTTGGTCCCTCAAGCCCCCTTTCTTCTAAATAACTTCAATTCTCATGTTTCTCATCTCATTTGTTTGCTAATTGGCTAGCGACTCCAGCGGGAGAGCAGTGATTGGTGCAGACATCTGTAGGGGCTGGCGAGAGCAAAACCCATTGGTATCCATTGATGCTGCCATGAATATTTTCCACAATGCTCAGAGGTCATTTTCTGCAGCTCCAGAGACATGCCACAACTCACTACAGAATCACTGCATAACATCCTCTTGAATTGCATGACATCAGTCCCGGAGGAAAGTGTGCATTACTCAACAGCCATCAACGGCCATTAACAGGGTGAAACATGAGAGCGGTTCGGGTGAAATGACCCCGGAACACCCCTAATGGAAAACTGCCAACCAGTCTGGATTTAGCAACAACTGAGCTTTTTTTCTGTTCAACTGCTCACAAAATCAAACCAGTATTAAACTTTGGCAACAGAATGGGGACTTGGAAACACTCTGCAGCCTACACTGAGTAGCCATTTTGTAAAAACAGTCGGGAGATTATGAGGATATAGATGCATGTTTTGAACACCAGAAGTCTTCCATTGGCTGGTGTTTAACTCAGGATTAAGATGGTGAGCTGAAGTTGAAATTAAAGTGGGTGTGGAGGATTAGAGGTCTTTTAACATAAAGCTTCAAGATGTAACTCTAATCACAGTCTCTGTAATCATTCCCACACTCACAACAACAAACACAAGATAAAGTTGAAAACATCAGCACTAGAAGGCAAAGACATTCAATTGCCTGCTGTAAGCATTCTGTAAAACAAAGCTCTATCACAGATGGGTCAGGATGGCCTTCGCAATAATCTGAAATCCAGATGGATACAGTAAACTCAAAAATACACTTCAGCCATGGCTGCTTTTAGGAATAGGAAAGAAACACTCCCATAAGGCCGAGCCAGTGGACTACAAATGATTTCCAATGCTTCTCATTTTACGACCTGAAGAGCCCCTTCAAAGAGCCCCCTCGAGTATCGACAAGAAAAGGCATATTTCATACTTGTAATGGAGGAGCTCTCCAGAAAATGTAAAATTAATGAAAGGCTCTTTTGAATAATTCATGAGGCATTTGAAAATTTGTTTGTGATTGAGTGGCAGAAATGTTTTATGAAATGCAATCACAATATAGCGTTCTCAAGCATTTTATGTTCAACTAGTGTGTGTTTTTCACAGCTTCACTTCATAAAAACTTCCAATAATCCCAGATTAGGATGTTCACACACTTGGAAGAGATCTTGTAAAGAGAGTCTTTTTGACCCAGAATACATGAAAGAATATAAACCAAAAGAAGTGATAGAAAAAATATTCATACATTTCTCAAAATGTATGACAATTATTAATATTGCATAAAATACAGAAGACTTACAAGAAGAACTTCTCATCCCAGACGGGGTTGAGGTTGCCGAACACAGTTTTGGTCCTGCGTTTGGTCTTCCCCACTTGCACTGTGACGTATGGGTCGCTGGAGCCTGTTTTGTCTTTAGCTTGTAAACCTTGAGCACATAAAACTAGAAAAAACACAACGCATTCGACATTAACCATAGCGAGATTGTGTATTCATGAGAAAAGCAGAAAACTACAATACATTCAACTGTAGATAAATTCTGAAGAACTGGACATTAAGAAAACACAAAGCAATAAACCAGATTCATGCGCAACATCTCAGCGAACAAAAAAGCCAATTGAACCCAGACAATTGTGTAAAAATACAACATTAAAACAGTGTGTGTGTGTGTGTGTGTGTGTGTGTGTGTGTGTGTGTGTGTGTGTGTGTGTGTGTGTGTGTGTGTGTGAGTTTGTGTGTGTGTGTGTGTGTGTGTTTGTGTGTGTGTGTGTGTGTGTGTGTGTGTGTGTGTGTGTGTGTGTGTGTGTGTGTGTGTGTGTGTGTGTGTGTGTGTGTGTGTGTGTGTGTGTGTGTGTGTGAGTTTGTGTGTGTGTGTGTGTGTGTGTGTGTGTGTGTGTGTTTGTGTGTGTGTGTGTGTGTGTGTGTGTGTGTGTGTGTGTGTGTGTGTGTGTGTGTGTGTGTGTGTGTGTGTGTGTGTGTGTGGTGTGAGTTTGTGTGTGTGTGTGTGTGTGTGTGTGTGTGTGTGTGTGTGTGTTTGTGTGTGTGTGTGTGTGTGTGTGTGTGTGTGTGTGTGTGTGTGTGTGTGTGTGTGTGTGTGTGTGTGTGTGTGTGTGTGTGTGTGTGTGACTGTTGCACTAAAGTCGGTCAATGGGAATGCCGGCAGCCGTGTCCCCCATCCATCACAAGGCAACAGCAGTTCACAGGAAGCTCTCGACTCATTAAATATGAACAAGGAGTGTGTTCAATTATTTAGAGAACATATATCCTTGAGGCTGGAGACAGACAAAAACTGCTGCAATGTCACAGACGGTTTGAAGAGGCTAATATAGTTTGGCCAGAATGAATGAAAGAGTGTTTGTATTTGTAAGAGCATTCAAGGCCTTGTTCACTTTCAAGTTCATTTTAAGAGGTTTGATGTTACAGCAGAGCGGCTGCATTATTGTTTTTTGTCTGCATTGTAAAATACGTATAAAGCACACATTTAATATAAAAACAAAAATATACAAATACCAAATAAAGGCAAACATAAGATATACATGAAACTCTGTGAGATATTAAGATTTGGTTTGAAAATAGCATTCTTGTCTTAAGAATGAACCCCTATCAATTTGAATAGAACATTTAAGAAATATATTTGATTTGACATTCAATTTAAAAAAAGTTTTGCTTCTAAAGTAAGCACTGCGAATTATAAATGTTTCGATTTTATTTCTGAGAAAAGAAATGATTTTGTTGTGTCTTGTTTACCTGTTGAGTTCGACGATCTCTCAGCTCAAATTAAATCAGAACGCAGAAGTATGTGTGTTTATGAAAGCCTCAATAAATAAATCAGGAATGTATGAATACTGAAAATGGGAAATTCGATGGCAAGCGAATTAAAGGCTGAGAGCTGTTTTCCTTCTTTCTCTTGTATTGACACGCTGATATAATTGAAAGTTTGGCAATAATTCAAATACACACGAGCAAAGATCCTCTCAATAAAAGACAAACTTCACCTGACAGAGCAACAAATAAACCCCACTGAAACAGAGCATACATCTGAAAACAGAGTCTATATGACTCAGACGAGTTACACAGACTGCCCACGGTTTTCTCTAGAGCAGATGCTTGTTGTCGTCTGGTCGTTCAAGCTGTCAGAAAACAAATCAAACTCACAACAGATTTCCCAATCAACACACCAGTATCCGTTTCTCAGCAGACATCAGCTGTAATTCTGTTTAGATCAACTGAACTGCTTTCAGTATGGGACAAGGAATATCCGAGTGTCATTGCATTTTTTGACAACATGATCAACCATATGACAACAACCACATAAATATATATTTTCAGGTAATTTTTCACATCAACTCATATGGTGGCAATATCCTTCACAATCAGAGGAGCAGTTGTTGGATTCATATGAAAACAAACACATCTGTAAAAGCAGAAGAGCATCTGTTGGTGTTCCTCACCTGTGATGGTGATCTTTGCAGACCATTTGGACGTTCCCTCCAGCACGGCTTGTTTGGCTGTTTTTAGTTGGGTTGTGAAGTCTTCCTTTGAGAGCAGGACATCTCCTGGATGACCTCAAACACCTCGGGACGGTTCTTTTCTCGTATCTTCATCGTTCCTTCATGGCCATGATGATGTTTTGGGTTTTGCTCTCGGCTCCATGCTTAGAGCTCTTCTCCACCGCTCCTGTCCAGATGGTATAGATAGTACATAAGTGCAGTTTGAATCAAAGTATGTTAAAAAATGCCTACTGTATTTAACTCTGAGCAAGTACACTTTTTAGTATCTAGTTTAATCAAATGTGTCTGGAAGGTGTCAATATTACTATGGATTAGTTTTAGTGCAAAAGTTATCTTGCTTTATACAATCAAAAGGAGAGCTTGTAAAAAGTCCCCTTCTACTGCAGGTAAAATAAAAATCTCTGAACCAGAAAAGATAGAAAATATTAATATCTAAAATATCTTTAACATAAATTCTAATTTCTGAATATTTTATACAATCTAACAAACAGATAAAAAAAATCCAAGGCAGATTTCCAGACTAGTCTGGTGTATAGCAGAGTATGGTCACTTTTCAGTTGGTTTACCTGTGAGAAAGTCTAGACCAGTCAAGCATCTCAGGCTGTTTTTCTTTAGCAGGGCATCATGTAAATATGATGACTTTAATGGCTCATTAAATAAATCTCTCTTCTTAAAGGCCCATTGTGATCACTGGCAGATGGCCACGTTGGGAGGTTACTAGAGAACTCTATAGGGCAGTGTAT